>SKCR01001571.1:0-36530 GCA_019454045.1 Zanthoxylum bungeanum | reverse complement strand
GAAGATGAGAAGGTTAGAATGTCTAACCAACCTTATGCTTCATGTTTGGGTAGCATAATGTATGACATGTTATGTACGAGGCCTGATATCAGTTTCGCTGTTAGCGTAACTAGTCGATATCAGTCCAATCCAGGTAATGACCATTGGATGGCCATTAAACATATCCTAAAGTATTTAAAGGTACTAAGGATAAGTTAATAGTTTAGGGGAAACGAACTGCAGGTTAATGGGTATACAGACTCCGATTCCCAATCGGATCCCGATGATAGAAAGTCTACATCTGGATTTGTCTTTACCCTTAACGGAGGTGCAGTTTGTTGGAAGAGTTCCAAACAGGGATCGACAGCTGATTCCACCACTGAGGCGGAATATATTGCAGCTTCTGAAGCTGCAAAAGAGGCTGTGTAGATAAAGAACTTTATCACAGAATTGGGAGTTGTCCCAAGTATCGAGAATGCGATTCCGTTATACTGTGATAATACTGGAGCCATTGCGCAAGCAAAGGAACCGAGGGCGCATCATAAGTCGAAGCATGTGGAACGCAAGTACCACATCATTCGAGAGATCGTGTCGCGAGGGGATATTGTCGTGTGCAAGGTACCGAGTGAAGATAATGTAGCAGACCCGCTGACGAAGGCCATACCTCCGAAGCTGTTTGATAAACACGTGGAGTCGATGGGTATAAGATACAATCGATATTGGCACTAGAGCAAGTGGGAGATTTTGTTGGGGTTGGTGCTCAGAGCGCCAATTCCCGGTTGTATTTCTGTTAAATACTTCTGTAAAACAGTATTATTATGAATAATATATGCAGTTTCTATAATATAATCTATCTTACTATATGGTAAAGACGTAATGACCCTAGAATGATTAGTCATGATACAGTTGCAAAAACGTCGCAACGGACATTGAGTAGTATCATGACGTTGTCATTCTCAGACAGTTCCTGGTCAATGTTTACACTACTTGGTCAGTATAGTAAACCCGTTGAGACCGGTACATGTCGTATACTGGAATATATGATTCCAATGGTTTCTCAATGAACCATAAGTCTTGGAGACTAGTATAGACGTGTAGGTGTTTATAGCGGATAAACACTGAACGACTCACCGAAGATTCTTAATGGATGGTACACCAGCGTCAATAAGAATTTTCTTGGGTTGAGTAGCACTTGTGATTCTTAGACTTGAGATGCCATTGTGGGCACATGAGACATCTTCTACACTTAGACGGCAGTCACGTCACCGATCTATTTAGATCAGACCTCCGCCTGTTCGTTGGGTGTAGACAGATCCTCAGGGTGTCCTATGTGTATCAAGATAGGATCCGTCAGTTCTGTGTATCAGAGCATAGGTAGTCTATATGATTAGCAATCAGATAAAACCATGGGCCCGTGGTAAAGTTTAGAAGCTAGTTCTAAACATTATTTTAGAGATTGCTAATGGAATAGTCGACTGGATAATCCCGATAGAGATTGGCGTTTACATCTATATCTCTGGGATTTATCCGGATTCCTGTGACGGAGGAATTATACATTTTCCATGACCTCGACCTGTATGGTTCAGCGAGATTATCCGTGATCGTCATAATCTATGGGTGGATAGATTATGGACACGAAATTAGATTTCGTGACGGATATACCTGAATCTAGAGAGTCTCAATAATGAAACATACTCGTAGAGCACTAGAGCAACATTAATAAATAATATTAATTATTTATAAAGTCGTTTAAAGGTTAAACGCAAGATACGTGCTAAAAGGACTAGATAGTCATTTGCCTAATTATTGTGTATTTACATTTAATACTTGATTAATTTAAATACACATTAATTAATAGTCAAAATGAGTTATTTGACTTATATCCTAAATGAATATATGTTTTTAATATTTAATGTAAATATTATACATATATTTGATATATTTGTATTTGATTAATTAATTGATTATTTAATTGTTAAATGATTAAATTAATTAAAATATAAATATCTTACATTAGGATATTTAAAGTAAATGACATTAGTTGCAATTGTTGACTTAAATAAATATCCATAAAGTGTTTTAGATATTTGTCAAGTTGATTAAATGACTTTGAAATGAATTTGAAATGAAAAATTTGGTATATACTTGTTACAAATTTCGGCCAAGGCTAATATTAGGGGTGTTCACGGGTCGGGTCGGGTCGGGTTTTTTTGATTTTTTTTGTGACCCGATCGGGTCGGGTCAGTCGGGTCGGTCGACCCGAAACCCGATTTTTGAATACATGACCCGCACGGGTCGGGTCAAAACGGGTCGGGTCAAAAAACTGCGGGTCGTGTCGGTCACCATAATAATTGATTAAATCTAATATATATATTTTGCTGACTTAAAAATAACAAGGTGGACGCGTAGCTGAAATGGTTAAGTAGCTGTCTTAATATCCTTGTGATCTGCGGTTCGAATCTTGCCAACTACTTTTTTTTTTAATAAATTAAAAGATTAAAAATTGAGAAAGGCGGGAGAAGCTGGGAATCGAACTGCCAAAACCAACAAGAATCAGTATGATTTAACCATTACACCAACAGGGTTCCTTAAAAAATTAGTACCATTAAAAATATATATACAATAATTAGTATATTATTTAAATCGGGTCGGGTCGGGTCACTATTTTTTAACTGAAACCCGTGACCCGACCCTAAATTTCGGGTCGGGTCAAAATTGACCCGAAATCAATTTATAAATTTCCTAAACCCGACCGGGTCGGGTCGGGTCGCGGGTTGACCCGACCCTATGAACACCCCTAGCTAATATGCACAAGTATATATTGTTTTCATTTGCTTTTCATTTGGTTAACCTAATACATTTTCACAAAACATAAATTTCACAAAAGGAAGCCAGAGGAGCCTAAAGAAAAAGAAAGACAAACATCAAAAGCTTGGATTTTTAGTAAGTTTCTTGAACTTGCTATTAGTAAGGAATTTGTTCCTTAGGTTCTAGGCTTTAATACATGATATTCTTAGGATGTTTCTTTCTTTGTTCCTTGTGGTTTTTGTTGATGGAAATTTTGGTGAAGTGTGAAGCATGTGTAATGAAGGAAGTGTTGTGACTATTGTAGTTATAAACATTCTTTTAAGGTTTTGGAAACCATGTTGCTAATCTAGAGTTGTTGACCCACTCTTAAATGACCTAGATTTGATCTTGAGTTGTTTCATTGTGTTGAGACTTGGATTGGATGGAAGAATGATGATTGAAACAATTGATTTAACTAATTTGGTCTAATTTGTCCAATTTGATGAAATTGAAAAATTAGGGTTCATGACCAATTCCAAATTTGGGGCTTTTCATATATGTTGTGTATTTGGGTGTGTATATGATTCATATACAGTTTCATGTTGATTGGATTACATTTGGATGTGTTTTGAAGCATAAAATGACCAAATGGACAAAATGCCCACCTTAGGTGACATTCGGCCAAATGAATAGAATTTGGGGATTTTGGTGCTTTTGGTGTTTTGATGTTTTGAACATCATAAGTTCATCTTAGAAATGATTTAGAATCATTCAAAATTGATTAGATCAATTTCGGACTAAAATGGACAAAAATACAAAGTAAGGGTATTTCGGTAAATTCACTTAAATATGATTTATTGAATTTATTTTCATAATTTGATTATTGGAATGTTAAATAAATATGTTTATTTAATTAATCCGAGAAAAATTTCTGAAATCTGAAAATACGATTTTCACCGCTTCCGCTGCGTTACCGGATTCACCCCCCAAAAACCCTACAAAATGGTATCAGAGCGAGTCTGATTCTAGGCCACTTAAAATGATTAGCCTTCATTGAATCAATGTTTAATCATGTTTTCTTGACTTTATGCATGCTTATTATGATCTAAATTGGTTAGATTTAGGGTGTATGACACTTAGCGGAAAATCCATAATTAATAAGGTTTGAATGTAATTATGTATTTGATGCATGTTATATGGTCCGTCTTGTCAATACGGTTTATGAATAATTCTTTGTGACTACATCCGAGACCGTGCCTCTGCTGTGAGGATGTAGCCGATAAAGATTTATTTATACCGGATGTATATCAGATACTAGGTAAATTCAAGTAAAAGCAGAATTCTGAACGTGCCCTAGCTGTCAGGATTACGTAAGTAACTTGAGTTTATCATTGACGAGTTTAACCTTGGTACGTCTCCTTGTGGGCCTGCCTTCGCAGCGACAACGAGAAACGGCCAGGACCGGATACTTAGGAGTCATTAGTGAATGATTGACAAATGAGTTGTCTACCTGATGAATATACGTAGGCGAGACCGTGCCTCTGCTGTGAGCCGAAATATATTCACGGGATCCACTTTTCACTATTAGTATTTAATTTAATTATTAAATATTTGTATTCTGTTTTGGGATTACAGTATTGCATGATTTAGTGGGAGGGGCATATTAGATTAAAAATTCCATGATCTAGTTTATGCTTTTGATATTATATGAAACTGCTTTATTTCTGCTAACCGTTTTTCGTGATCTATATGATAGATTGGCGATGGCGGCACAATCCACAAATCAGTTTGCGCGTATGCTTGATGCGAACAAACTGAAAGGCGCTGAGAGCTTTGCAGACTGGGAATTGGATTTGAGGATTGTCCTCGATTCCGAAAAGCTGGGTTATGTTCTTGAGGGTCCGTTGCCCCTTGCAGTGGGTGCGGATGCTTCGGAGGAGGAACGCCAAGTTTTTGAAACTTGGAAGGATGATGATTTAAGGGTTAAATCATACATCCTTAGTTCACTTTCTCCGAAACTCAAGCAACAGTATTATGGTATGTTAGATTCCTATAGTATGATGACGCGATTGAGACAATCGTTTGAGAACCAAGAACAAATGATTGTTCACAAAGTCGCCATGGAACTGTTCCATGCGCGTCTGGATGAGGGGCAGAGTGTTAGCCCACATGTTCTTCAGATGATCGATTTGATCGATCAATTGAGGCAACATAATCTCATCTTGAATGACATTCTCGGTAGGAGTGTCATTCTTGGTTTACTACCAGCTTCATTTCGCCAGTTCGTGATGTACTTCAACATGCACGGGACTGTCTGTACCTACCAGGAGCTACATAGGATGTTGCTCACGGCAGAAGAGGACCTTAAGAAGGGAGTACCGACTCGCCCTCCTAGAACTACTTCTCTTTCGGCTTCTTCCCAAGGATGGTCCAAGGGAATGAACAAGAAAGGCAAGAAGAAGAAGAAAACAGGCGAAGATTGCAAAGCCCAAAAGGGCTTCTGAAGACAAATGCCACCACTGGTTATATACATTATCATATTTCATGTATGTCTACATTTGATTAATGCTTGAGTGTTGCCTCTCGTGGTATATCGGATGGAAACCCAGACATAAATTCCGTAGCCAAATCCGAATGGACGGTAGTGCGGTCTGTACTTGGGATACAACTCTACGTACCGCTTGAGAAACACTCATGCATGTGTTTATGTCATTATAGATGTCGTTTTTATAATCTCGTTCGAACGCGTTTTCGAACGCCACACGAACGTATGCATTCTGCCTCACTCCATTCGAACGTGTTTACGAACGTTACTCGAACGCATGCATTCAGCCTTACTCCGTTCGAACATGTTTATGAACGCTACTCGAACGCATGTATTCTGTCTTGTCATGCATCACATCCCATCCCGTTCGAACGCATTTCTGAACGCTACACGAACGCGTACTTTCTGCCTCACTCCATTCGAACGCGTACTTCAGTTTTTACTTTCCGCAATTTACTTTTACGCACAAACATTTTCTTTCTTTACTTTTGCAGTTTTTATTTTTCAAGCAATGAGGAGGTAACTCCCCTTTGCTGGGGTAAAAGGTAAAGCTTTTATTATTGCTATCTAGATTAATCTCCCTTAAATATAAAATATAAAATATTTAAAATCTGACTTAATGAGGATACCGCTATATTGGCCGGTTGGAAATTAATTATAAATTGGTTTTAACCTGACTAAGTATGGATACCGCCTGGTTGGTCGGTTGGTAATTAATTATTAATTTGACTTAATCAGGATACCGCCTATATGGCTGGTTGGTAATTATCACGCAAAGTTAATATATTATATTAAGGGAGATATCTAAAATAGTAGTAATAAAATTTGATCCTCTAACCCCCAGCATTTTCTTTTATTGTACTTTTACTTTATTTAATTGTCCAATTTGATCTAATTTGGTCTAATTTGCCCTAAAATAGTAGTAATTTGGTCTAATTTGTCCAATTTGATGAAATTGAAAAATTAGGGTTCATGACCAATTCCAAATTTGGGGCTTTTCATATATGTTGTGTATTTGGGTGTGTATATGATGCATATAAAGTTTCATGTTGATTGGATTACATTTGGATGTGTTTTGAAGCATGAAATGACCAAATGGACAAAATGCCCACCTTAGGTGACATTCGGCCAAATGAATAGAATTTGGGGATTTTGGTGCTTTTGGTGTTTTGATGTTTTGAACATCATAAGTTCATCTTAGAAATGATTTAGAATCATTCAAAATTGATTAGATCAATTTCGGACTAAAATGGACAAAAATACAAAGTAAGGGTATTTCGGTAAATTCACTTAAATATGATTTATTGAATTTATTTTCATAATTTGATTATTGGAATGTTAAATAAATATGTTTATTTAATTAATCCGAGAAAAAGTTTTGAAATCTGAAAATACGATTTTCACCGCTTCCGCTGCGTTACCGGATTCACCCCTCAAAAACCCTACAGATACCTCACATCGATATGTTTATACCTCGAGTGAAAAGTAGAGTTTTTACCAAGGTAGATAGCACTCTGGCTATCACAGTACAAAGTGTAATTCTCCTGCTTTAAACCAAATCCTGGATAAATGTCTTCATCCACAATAATTCCTTGCAAGCTTCCGTTACTGCAATGAATTCTGCCTCTGTTTTAGAGAGTGCAACACATCTCTGCAACCTTGACTGTCATGCCACATCTCTCCCTGAGAGAGTAATTAGATACCTTGAAGTAGACTTACAGGTATCCACATCATCTGCCATATCTGAATCGGTGTAGCCCATTAACACTGGCTTGTTGCTTCCAAAACATAGTCTCATTTTGGATGTGCACTGAAGATACCGCATTATCCATTTGATAGCATTACAATGTTCTTTTCCTGGATTTGACATAAACCGGCTGACCAATCCAACTGCGTGTGCTAGGTCTGGCCTTGTGCACACCATGGCATACATGAGACTTCCCACTGCTGAGGTGTATGGAACCTGTTTCATTTCCTCATTCTCTGTCTCAGTAGAGGGACTCTGATTTGTACTCAATCTAAAGTGGGTAGCAAGAGGAGTGCTAACTGCTTTAGTCTTGTCCATCTGAAATCGCTGAAGTACCTTCTTGATGTACTCCTCTTGTGACAAATATAATTTCTTGGCTTTTCGATCACGACTTATCCTGATGCCAAGAATCTGTTTTGCTGGCCTCAAGTCTTTCATCTCAAAAGACTTACTCAATTGCTGCTTCAAATTATCAATCCTCGATTGATTACGGCCAACTATCAACATATCATCTACATACAACAGTAAGATGATAAAATCATCGTCAGCAAAATCTGAACGAAAACACAATGGTCTGAAGTAGTCTTCTTGTATCCTTGCTCCCTCATAACTGACTCAAACTTCACGTACCACTGTCTCGGTGTCTGTTTCAAACCATAGAGGTTTTTCCTGAGTCTGCACACATGGTCCTCTTTTCCTTTGACTCTGAAGCCTTCTGGTTGCTCCATATAAATTTCTTCTTCCAGATCCCTATGAAGAAATGCGGTCTTGACATTCATCTGCTCAATCTCCAAGTCAAGGCTTACTGCTAAGCTGAGTACCACTCTGATGGATGACATCTTCACAACTGGAGAGAAGATTTCGTCAAAGTCAATGTCTTTTCTCTGATTGAATCCCTTGACAACTAGTCTGGCTTTATACCGGGGTTGTGAAGTGTGTTCTTGTTGCTTCACTCTGTACACCAATTTGTTCTTCAAAGCCTGTTTGCCTTTTGGAAATTTCACCAACTCAATAGTGTGATTGTCATGCATAGACTTCATCTCATCTTGCACGGTTTCCTCCCATTTTTCTTTGTTCTATGTTTCCACAGCCTCCTTGTAGCTCTCGGGTTCTCCCCCGTCAGCAAGCAACACATACTCATATGCAGAGTATTTCGTTGAAGGTCGTCTTTCTCTGTCAGACCTTCTCTGTGGAACTGTTGGTGTAGCTTCTGGTACTGGTGGTTGATCATGATCATCATCTCTGGGAGCTTCAACACATGTACCCTCATGATTGGGAACCTCATCTTCAACATGTACTGGCACCGGTGTATGAGGTTCTGGATTCACATCAATATTTATGTATTGCTGGGACATTGTCTTTAGTTCTTTCCTAATATCTTCTATAGTCTGATCTTCAACGAAAACAACATCTCGGCTTCTGAGAATCTTCTTCTCAACAGGATCATACAGTTTGTAGTCGAAATCATACAGACCATAGCAAATAAAGACACACTGTCGCGTCTTTGCATCAAGTTTGGATCTCATTTGGGATGTGTAAAAATACTTTACACCCAAAGACATGTAAGTATTCATATGACACTTCTTTTCTTGTCCAGAATTGATTAGGAACATTACTTTTTAGTGCTACTGTTGGGGACATGTTCAAAACATGTACGGTTGTGCTGAGTGCCTCCCCCCAAAATGTCTTCGGTAGCTTGGCTTGTGAGAGCAAACTTCTGACTCTTTCGCACAAGGTTATGTTCATCCTCTCAGCTAGGCCATTCAGCTGAGGTGTCTTGGGAGGTGTCGTTTGATGTCGAATTCATTTCATCTTGCAGTACTGATCAAACGGACCTCTGTACTCTCCACCATTGTCTGTTATGATGCATTTTAGTTTCTTGCCGGTTTCTCTCTCTACCAGGGCATGAAACTCCTTGAACACTCTCAACACTTGATCTTTCGTCTTCAAGGTGTATACACATATCTTCCTTGAATGATCATCTATAAATGTCATAAAATAAAGTGACCCACCAAGTGTTCTTGTCTTCATCGGACCACATACATCTGATGACGTGTCCTGCTGACTGTGCGTGACGGCTGACGTGGCGCTGACTGGACGATGATGTGGCAGCTGACTCAGCGTCTTCAACCTTCAGCAGCGCGTGAGGGCGTTCGAGACCTCCGTTTGATCGCCGAAAAATACCAATGTGCTCGTCTCGTCGTGAAAAAACTGATGGTATGCTCAAAACCGATTTTTGACAACTTTCGTCGGAACCGATTTTCTGAACCGAAGCTCTGTTTCTGAGTTTTGGGATCCCTCTGTGTAACCTTAGTTCTTGATACCACTTGTTGTGACATAAACAATCACTATAGAGGAGAAATGAGAGGAAAACTCCTCTTTATTGCACAAATAAAAAAATTACAAAGCTTAAACCAAAGTTTTACAAAAAAAACCTATCAAACACTCTTTACTCTCTATATTCTCTGATTTTGGATTTTGGGATGATTTACAATGGAATTTGAGGCTCCTTTTATAATGCCAAAACGTGTGCTACAGTGCCACACGTTTTAGCCAACTTTCATCAGCTTACAACGCGTTACGCGTAGGAGTGCATGGAAGCTGGTGACAACAGGCACCGAAAGTTGCATGGACTCATGCATGCATGCTAAAGTGAACATATACTAAATGAAAAAGAAACGTGCACAGTTGATACGATATATGTGGTTAGAAATCATCGATTCATTCTCCCATATTATTTATGTAATATTTATTTATATATAGAAATAACTTTATTTAAAACAAAAATAATAATACAAAAAATACAAAAACAAAAGAAGAAGAAGAAGAAATTGTATTCACTCACTTAAAAAGATTCACCTTATGTCTAATTAAATTTATAAAAAAAAAAAAAAACAAATTAGGGGATGTGAAATCTATAACTGAAAGAACAATATAACCGCATAATCATTTCAATAGTATTGGAAATTGTGTTTTTTTAGTATATTAGATACCGTGTTTTTTTAGCAAGAGTCCTCATATTATAACTACTACTTACTCCTGTTTTCATAATACCTAGCACTCGTTTTTGGTCAAAAATCAAATGATTATGTTATGTTTTCACATATTTACTTTTGTTATAAACAATTAACATTTTTTATATTATGATATACAAATAAAATTAACAATCATACAAATCAAAAAAGAGGATTTGGGATAAAAAAAATTATCATGAATCTCAATCTATTTTTTTTATTTAAGATGAAAAATCATCATGAATCCTGACATAAAATTCTAATTTAGATAATTTTACGGTATAAACCGGTCAGGATATGAGATTTTCTATTATTTTTTCCTCTAATATATTTCCTATAAAATTTTGAGGTGTAATTTTTTAAATTATTTTAGAAAAATTAATTTTCGAATATCAATTTATAGATATATTAATAATTATATTACTTATTTTTTTCATTTATTCATTATATTGAAACTCTAACAGAAAATTTGAATTACTTGAAGGTTGCTTGCAACTACAAAAATAAAAAGATTTTAAATTTATAGTTGTAAAATGATGCTCAGAAAGCACTTGTTGAAAGAGAGAACATAATATTTATAATTTAATTTAGAGAATTTTTTTTTAAAAAAAAAAAAGAAAAAGAAAAAAGAAAGAAAGAAAGAAAGAATGAGTTTAGTGTGAATGTCAGTCCTCTGTTTCACATCAAAGCAATATTGGTTCATAGAACTATATGTTTCACTAAATTCTTATGAGACATGGCCAGTTGTTCAATGTCTGGTTCACAACCTGAAAAGCACCCGTTTATTATATGCACTCAATTCTATAGCGAAGATTGAAAATGTACTTAGAAATATGTAAGGGATTGTTGGATATATTGTGTATAGAAACAATATATTGTGTAGGTGTTTCAAAATATACCTAATCTCTATTCTAAGAGGAAACAGATAGAATTTGGTTTAAATTGAGAAAACAAATATAGAGTTGTAGTCCCCTAAGGGATGTGGCTTGGTGGTGTAGGGTTCAAGATCTCACCTTAAGGTTCTGAGTTTGAATCCAGAGAATGTGTTTTTTATAAGAGTCTGTGATAGTAGACACATACTAATAATTATTACTCCCTCCGTCCCTTTTTGATAGGCCACATTTCTATTTTTGGAAGTCCCAAATTATAGTCATATTTCCTTATTTGGAGAGAGTTAAAAGAAGAAGTTTACTTATATACCCTTATTATTATGATTGTGAGTATAAATAATTGAATTAAAGTGTGATTGTGTGTTGTATTAATGAGGGGTATATTAGGAAAAGATGTTTTAATCATGTTCCCTTATTTTGTTGAAAAATGACCAGCGGCCTATCAAAAAAGGACGGAGGGAGTAAGTGTTTTCTTCATCTGAAAAATTATATTCTACACATTTTTTCCTTTTTGTTATTTTAAACTGTCCTATTTGGAGTGCAACCCTACGGGTACTAGTGTCATTGTATTTTGGAAGTCGAAACTACACTTTGAATCCTCATTGCACTGGGATATTATCCCTAGAGAGGAGCGGAAATCAGTCTTTAGGACAATTGTCTGCTGCATGCCTTGATGCTAAAATTACTCTATTATTGTTCGAGAGTTTTAATCGTGATATTATATATCTATCACATAAGCGCACGTATCGCTCAAATAATATAATGACTAAAAGTCGGATATCGAACTGACAATAACCTAATAATTCTCTTATTAATATCAAAATTAACCTACTCAACTTAAACTAAACTATTGAGAAAGAGAATTGATTTGATGATTTTAATTGAAAAGTAATAAAAAGGCAAACGATAATTTTGGAAATAACAATACATGCGAGAAGAATCTAGGGTTGTAACTTCACCTAAGCACGTAAATAATGAGTTCAAGTGCTTTTCATTCAATTGGGTTGTTATAAATTAATAACCTAGAACACTAAACTATCTATAAGCCTCTTTCGATAGTCAGGTATAAATATTCAACTTAAACCAATTAAATATATGTCTATGTCAATTGGTTTAAACCAAGTTCATTAAGGTCAGGTTCTAATAGTGGCAACGCATGCCCTGCATAAATATTTATATTTGTAGGGGTTTTTAGGGGGTGAATCCGGTAACGCAGCCGGAAGCGGTGAAAATCCGATTTTCAGATTTCAAAACTTTTTCTCGGATTAATTAAATAAACATATTTATTTAATATTCCAATAATCAAATTATGAAATAAAATTCAATAAATCATATTTAAGTGATTTACCAAATTACCCTTACTTTGGTATTTTGTCCATTTTAGTCCGAAATTGATCTAATCAATTTTGAATGATTCTAAATCATTTATAAGATGAACTTATGATGTTCAAACATCAAAACACCATGTGGGAACACAGGAATCTGGGGCAACGCATGCTGTCCCGGCTCGCGGCCCGGTCGGGAGTACGGAGTAGCCACGGGGGACTAAACCGAGAATAATGGAGTCGCCACCCGGTGTGAACCGGGAAAATGAGATTTAAGGCCGCACTCACCCCTCGCAAGGGAAGACCTCAAACCGTTGGGTTCGGAATGGTCCCTTACTTATGTCACTTGTAATGAAAGGATTTACATAATAATTTAATCAGGCTTAAGTAACACTTATTCCTAAGAATATCATGCTTCTATATTCACGGGTACAAAATAACACTTATACATACATTTCGCATATATCTCATATCTAATAACACATGCCTAAAAATACCTCAAAGTAACAATGAACATACAACTTCATTCAGCATATCATATTCATGAAAACACAAGCATACATAATATCCGCACAAGCATACATGTGAGCATTTTTCCAAGTGATACGTGGAATTGTATCCCAAGTACAAACCGCATTACCGTCCATTCGGAATCGGCTACGGAATTTATGTCTGGGTTTCCATCCGATATATCACAAGAAATAATACTCCAAAGTCATCATGGCATAGGCATATGAATCGTAATGCGTTAAATCAAGACTAAGGCAAACGACGCAACTAATGGAATAGACATGCTTTTCATTATTATGTGCACAAAGATAAGAATAACTATGTGTGGTTCCATAAAAAATCACCTAAGAAACAATTATACGTGGCATGTGATGAATATGTCTCCGTTCTGTGTGTTCGCGTTCGTGTAGCGTTCGTAAACGCGTTCGAACGGAAATGAAACAGAATGCTCACGTTCGTATGGCGTTTGTTAACGCGTTCGAACGGAAATGAAACAGAATGCTCACGTTCGTATGGCATTGTTAACGCGTTCGAACGGAAATGAAACAGAATGCTCACGTTCGTATGGCGTTGTTAACGCGTTCGAACGGAAGTGAAACAGAATGCTCACGTTCGGATGGCGTTCGTGAACGCGTTCGAACGGAAATGAGACCTGATGCATGATAAGGCAAAATGTATGCGTGTTCGAGTTCCGTTCGTAAACGCGTTCGAACGGGAACAGACCTGATGCATGAAATGGGACGCAATACATAAACAACAAAAATAAAGGGGGGCGCGGCGAAGTACTGCCGTAAAGGTGGCCTTTTGGGGCTCTTGATCTCTCGAAGAGAGGACCTTTAGACCAACATACTAAGCCCATGCGCGTCACATCACACATACAAAAATAGAGCCAATCATATCGAAACCAAGTATGCCCGATTGAACACATCTTACATCCAATCCGGACACACATCAACCGGCGCGGCAAAGCATCGTGGTAAAGGGTTTTAACCCCTCCCCATAAGGGATCTTTCATTCCACTTACTAAGCCCATGCGCTTGATTGAACCATGCAAAAAAGATAAAGACAATAATATCAAACTAAGTATGCCCGATTGAACGTATCTTGCATTCAACCGAACACACATCAACCGGCGCGGCAAAGCATCGTGGTAAAGGGCTTTAACCCCTCCCCATAGGGGATTTTTCATTCCACTTACTAAGCCCATGCGCTCGATTGAATCATGCATAAATAAACAACATACAGAATTCAAGTGACGAAAAATAAACAAAAGCAACACAAAACAAAGAGGGTGCCGTTTACTCAAGCGGTACGTGGAGTTGTGTCCCAAGTACAGACCGCACTACCGTCCATTCAGATCGGCTACGGAATTTACGTCTGGGTTTCCATCCGATATACCACAAGAGACGACACTCTTCCATTCATCCAATACCACAACACACATCATACACAAACAAGATTTAACAAACAAGTAAAATACAATCAAAATAAATAACAAAAAAATCAAATAAAGATGAGTGTGAAAAGTACCCTCAGGTCTAACCTTTTAAGCCGTCTATCGGCTCGCGTTTCACGAAGATCAGAAGGGTTAAAGCTCCGCAACTTTTCTGGTTCACTGGTTTGCCTTTTCCTTCACTGTTTTGCCGCTCAAGCTACCGTTTTGAGTCCGTTTTGCTGCTGTTTCCTTGTGGTTTCGCTGCCGTTTCTTCTGTGTTTTTTGCTTACTGTTTTTGGGTGTCTTCTTCCTGTAATTTTCCTGTGTGTTGTGTATGAGCTAGCTAGCTAGGGTTGAGAAGGTTGGTGAATGGTTCTTTTTATAGAGAATGGTTAGGCTTGACAAGGAAAGGGATTTGATTTGGTGTTGGATTAGGGAAGTCAAAGATTGAGGGGGGACAAATATTGGCTAGATATGGAATGTTGAATATTTAGTTTATGTTGATTAGGCATACAATATTTTAAGTTTGGGAATAATATATTGGTTATTGATTTTAACTTGGTATGATTATATTTGATTGGTTTTAATTGGTTAAGATTGATTTTAATTAGGCATATCTTCTTTTTAATTTTGGTTTAAGTTGGTAAATGTTTTATTTATTGGTAAATGGTTTAAATATTTTATTTAATGTTTAATGTTTAAATTAATATTTATTTATTTAATTTGGGATGTGTTTTATGGGCTTTGGGGAGCTAAATGGGCTGGGGTGTGAGGCTAGCAACAAAATTAGAATTACCGACACCGTTTGAACGCTTCCTCGAAAGCGACACGAACGCCCGCAATCTGTTTGATGTTCGAACGAAGTAACGAACGCAGCACTAACGAAGACAGTGAGCTTGTTTATTCTGAATTTCCCCTTCCGATATCCGTTTCCCGCGGCTTCCGTGACTCAAAAGGTAGTGCCTCCAAATGAGACTCATCATCGGGTTTCACATGCAAAAATACAATGCCTACAGTCGCCCCCACTTTGATGGGACTTGTGTAATGTGCAACAGTGACAATCCTATCAAAGTTATGCAATGCATTTTCACTTACCTGGCTCGCCAACTGCCACTTGACTTTCCACGTGTTGAGTTGATTTAGGTGGTGAGGTGCTGCGACCCCTGGTTCATTCCCGAACCGTGTCGTGATGTGGTTCATTCCCGAACCGTTGCCATAAGGTGGTCCATTCCAGAACCGTTACTGTGAGTTGGTCCATTCCCGAACCGTTACTGTGAGGTGTTCATTCCCGAAGTGTTATCGTGAGGTGGTCCATCCCGAACCGTTACTGTGAGGTGTCCATTCCCGAACTGTTACTGTAAGGTGGTCCATTCCCGAACCGTTACTGTGAGGTGGTCCATTCCCGAACCGTTATTGTGAGATGTCCATTCCCGAACTGTTACTATGAGGTGGTCCATTCCCGAACCGTTACTGTAAGGTGTTCATTCCCGAACCGTTACTGTGAGATGTCCATTCCTGAACTGTTACTGTGAGGTGGTCCATTCCCGAACCGTTACTGTGAGGTGGTTCATTCCCGAACCGTGCTTCCATTTTTGGAGTGCCATTCCGGCTTGTTCATTCCGAACTGTATTTCCATCCTGGAGTGCCATTCCCGGTGTTCATTCTCAAACTGTGTTTCCATTCTTGGAGTGCCATTCCCGGCTTGTTCATTCTCGAACTGTGTTTCCATTCTTGGAGTGACATTCCCGGCTTGTTCATTCTCGAACTGTGTTTCCATTCTTGGAGTGTCATTCCCGGCTTGTTCATTCTCGAACTGTCCATTCCCGGACTATATCTCCATTCTCGGAGTGCCATTTCGGCAGAAATGATCTGATGTAATGTGGGCCTCGCCCCCAGAATGCCATACCCGGCAAGACTGATACTGATGCTAATACGGGCCTCGCCCCAAACTGATGCTGATGTGGCCTCGGCCCTGGGACTCATTCCCAGAACTGATAGTGATGTGGGCCTCGACCCTGAGACTCATCCCCTAAACTGATGCTGAAGTGGGCCTCGGCCCTGACTGCTACTGATATGGGCCTCGCCCCCAGACTGATATGGGCCTCGCCCCCAGACTGATACTGATATGGGCCTCGCCCCCAGACTGATACTGATATGGGTCTCGCCCCCAGACTGATACTGATATGGGCCTCGCCCTCAGACTGATACAGCTGATATGGGCCTCGCCCATGTGATTCATTCCTGAAGACTGCTGACATTGTACTGTTACTGCTTCCGGTTGGCTTGCATTCGGCGCTTTCTTTTTTTTCTCCTTTGAAACCTGTTATTACAAAACAGAACAAACACAAAAAGGATGCAAATATGTTACGTGTATGCATGCATGCATGTTCCTATCCCGTCGGGTTAGGTCTTCCATCAATCTCTTGGTGACTGCTTAGTCTTCTTTTCCTCAGGCAAACCACTGCTTCAATCTGTCTATGTTGATCGGCTCGGTGAACTAATTCCCTTCCAAGTCTGATAGTTTCACTGCCTCTATTTCCCAATTTCTGAATGTCTATCTTATCTTTTCTGTTTGCTTATTGCGAAGGTTCCCCGTGTTCATCACTGGATTCCATAGTACCAAGGTTGAATACTTTTCTCAAATATACTCATATTGCAGAAGAGTTTCAGCGAAATGAACGTCTTTATTATTGTCGAGGAAAAGAGTTCGAACAAGTAACAAAATCAATGTCATTTAAAAAAATGGATGAAATAGACTAGGAGTAAAATCTCCATTATCCGCAGCACTGCCTTCTTCCTCGGCCTATGGTTCTTCACTGTCATCCATGTAAGAAGCTTGGTGGTTGAGGGTTTCTTTTCATGGGTTGGGTATTTTATGGGAATCTATGAGATCTTGAATTTCATGCCTGAGGCGGGTGCAGTTGTCGGTGTCATGGCCATGTAGCTGGTGGAAGTGACAATAAAGGTTCACATTTATGTGTGGTGGTAAGGGGTGCGGAAGTGGCTTGCCTTCTAAGGGTTTCAAGATTCCTTGACCCCGTAACTCTTCAAATACCTTCGACAAAGGTCTACCAAGGTTGGAGAATTGCCGGTTCCTGATGGCAGCAACCTCGACAGTAGCGGGCTTAGTCTCAGAATACCCCCCAAAAGTCCGCCTATTCTGGCCATAGGACTTTCTGTTTTCAACCTCCTCTTCCTCACTATCCATGACAGTTTCCCTCAACTGTCAAAAATCAGAAATCATCGAAGTCATCCTCCTCAGCTTACTATAAATAGAGGGCTTGGTGCCCTTGATGATCATTTTAATTTGGTTTCTCAGAGGGCCGAGTCTGCATTTTCAGAAGCTGGCTTCTCCAGCGGTCTACATACTCCTTGAAGCTTTCTTCCGGCTTCTGCTTAGTGTTCTCCAAATCACGGAGTGACAAGTCAATTTCTAAGTCTGTAAAATACTGCTTCAGAAAAGCATCAGCTAGTTCCTTCTAATCTTCCTTAACCTTCTTCTCAAGGCTATGATACCAAACCACAGGTGCCCCATCGAGTGACATCCCAAACATCTTTTGGACTTGGCGCTGTGATAGGCCAATTGAACTCATGACTGAGACATATTGCTGCAGATGGATCCTCGGGTCTCCGTTCCCATTAAACTTGGCCATGTCGGGGATTTTAAACTGAGCTGGCAGCTGTTCTACGAACGTCATTGCCTCATAATCTAACAAATCCTCATTCTTACCCCTCATTTTGCGGGTAACTGTTTCAACCTGATCCCGAAGCTTCTGTAACTCTGCCTGAGACCCAGATACTCTGCCTGCTGCATACTCTGCCATGTCATCATCAAAAGTGGGGATATCATCCCCCAACCCATTCGGAGGCTCATCGCGCCTCACATTCTCAGAATTTTCCCCAGCACGGGATACAGCCATATTTGTCATGGCAGTAGTCAAGGCTTGCAACTGTTCAGTAATCTTGGCGAAACCATTTTCCAACTGATCTATCTGGGATACCTCACTATCTGATTCACTCATGTCTGTTCTCAGTATTTTGGTGAGTCTTCCCTTTTTTCTAACCCAACGGAATCTATGATGGCTTTCAGAACACAAGGGTTAACATGATGTATGTATGCATGGGGTGCATGAGATGCACGTAACATATATAACATACTAAATCAACTAAAATTTTCAAACAAATCGGCATGTTATCATTTTAGAAGCTTTTGGGCTAACTGTCATAGGAGTGAACTCGTCCCAGTTTAAATGGCCCAACGAGTACACATCTCATGGCAAGGAGCCCAACTAAATCCAAATGGTAACGTTCCGAACACAATCACAAAGTGGCCAATCAATCACTTAGAAGCCTTTGGCCCAATAGTCATGAAATACGTTCTAGCCCCAGTTTAAATGGCCCAGCAAGCCCGCATTTCCGACAATAGTCCAACTGCATCCAAATGAGGATGGTCCACAAGCACATATTCAAGGAAATAATTGTTACTTTAGCCAACCCGGTCTATGGGTGGGTTAGCAAGAGTATAGACAAAGGCTCTCACCGGCGAAGGATGGCCCACAACTAGGTCTCCCCACTCAGGGTTCGAGCAACCAAGGGAGCGCACCCCTTTTTTATACACTAAGGTACGTGCCAATGAGCTATGGTGTGTGACGGACTGTCAAATGGATTTCCCGTGTAGATCCCCAGGGGGAAGGTGGAGCGAGGCTCACTTAAATACCCAAGCCTCTTAGGCTCTTATCGCTTGTTGTCAGGAATAAACAACGAGTCCTCCAAATTAGTCCATCACAATAGGCTACGAGTAGATGGCTATCTAGGTGCCTTCACAGCTTTTCCTTCTAGAAAGGTAGTGAATGAAGGAAGACACCAAACCATTACCTAGTCTCAAAATGCCTTTGATTAAACCCTCACTTTATCCACTATAGACACGGTCAATTAAAACATAAATCCAATCATTACAAGACAATATTCGGGGCCGATTCTCTATCCCCAGTGGAATCGCCAGACTGTGGGAACACATGAATCTGGGGCGACGCATGCTGTCCCGGGCTCGCGGCCCGGTCGGGAGTACGGAGTAGCCACGGGGGATTAAACCGGAGAATAATGGAGTCGCCACCCGGTGTGAACCGGGAAAATGAGATTTAAGGCTGCACTCACCCCTCGTAAGGGAAGACCTCAAACCGTTGGGTTCGGAATGGTCCCTTACTTATGTCACTTGTAATGAAAGGATTTACATAATAATTTAATCAGGCTTAAGTAACACTTATTCCTAAGAATATCATGCTTCTATATTCACGGGTACAAAATAACACTTATACATACATTTCGCATATCTCATATCTAATAACACATGCCTAAAAATACCTCAGAGTAACAATGAACATACAACTTCATTCAGCATATCATATTCATGAAAACACAAGCATACATAATATCCGCACAAGCATACATGTGAGCATTTTTCCAAGTGATACGTGGAATTGTATCTCAAGTACAAACCGCATTACCGTCCATTCGGAATCGGCTACGGAATTTATGTATGGGTTTCCATCCGATATATCACAAGAAATAATACTCCAAAGTCATCATGGCATAGGCATATGAATCGTAATGCGTTAAATCAAGACTAAGGAAAACGACGCAACTAATGGAATAGACATGCTTTTCATTATTATGTGCACAAAGATAAGAATGACTATGTGTGGTTCCATAAAAAATCACCTAAGAAACAATTATACGTGGCATGTGATTAATATGTCTCAGTTCAGTGTGTTCGCGTTCGTGTAGAGTTCGTAAACGCGTTCGAACGGAAATGAAACAGAATGCTCACGTTCGTATGGCGTTTGTTAACGCGTTCGAACGGAAATGAAACAGAATGCTCACGTTCGTATGGCCTTTGTTAACGCGTTCGAATGGAAATGAAACAGAATGCTCACGTTCGTATGGCGTTTGTTAATGCGTTCGAACGGAAGTGAAACAGAATGCTCACGTTCGTATGGCGTTCGTGAACGCGTTCGAACGGAAATGAGACCTGATGCATGATAAGGCAAAATGTATGCGCGTTCGAGTTGCGTTCGTAAACGCGTTCGAACGGGAACAGACCTGATGCATGAAATGGGACGCAATACATAAATAACAAAATAAAGGGGGCGCGGCGAAGTACTGTCGTAAAGGTGGCCTTTTGGGGCTCTTGATCTCTCGAAGAGATGACCTTTAGACCAACATACTAAGCCCATGCGCGTCACATCACACATACAAAAATAGAGCCAATCATATCGAAACCAAGTATGCCCGATTGAACATATCTTACATCCAATCCGGACACACATCAACCGGCGCGGCAAAACATCGTGGTAAAGGGTTTTAACCCCTCCCCATAAGGGATCTTTCATTCCACTTACTAAACTCATGCGCTTGATTGAACCATGCATAAAAAGATAAAGACAATAATATCAAACTAAGTATGCCCGATTGAACGTATCTTGCATTCAACCGAACACACATCAACCGGCGCGGCAAAGCATCGTGGTAAAGGGCTTTAACCCCTCCCCATAGGGGATTTTTCATTCCACTTACTAAGCCCATGCGCTCGATTGAATCATGCATAAATAAACAACATACAGAATTCAAGTGACGAAAAATAAACAAAAGCAACACAAAACAAAAGAGGGTGCCGTTTACTCAAGTGGTACGTGGAGTTGTGTGTCCCAAGTACAGACCGCACTACCGTCCATTCGGATTCGGCTACGGAATTTACGTCTGGGTTTCCATCCGATATACCACAAGAGACGACACTCTTCCATTCATCCAATACCCACAACACACGTCATACACAAACAAGATTTAACAACAGTAAAATACAATCAAAATAATAACAAAAAA
Source organism: Zanthoxylum bungeanum (assembly GCA_019454045.1). Taxonomy (NCBI): domain Eukaryota; kingdom Viridiplantae; phylum Streptophyta; class Magnoliopsida; order Sapindales; family Rutaceae; genus Zanthoxylum; species Zanthoxylum bungeanum. Next base: position 15,419 of record SKCR01001571.1, on the reverse strand, counting down.
ATCAAATAAAGATGAGTGTGAAAAGTACCCTCAGGTCTAACCTTTTAAGCCGTCTATCGGGCTCGCGTTTCACGAAGAGTCAGAAGGGGTAAAGCTCCGCAACTTTTCTGGTTCACTGGTTTGCCTTTTCCTTCCTTCACTGTTTTGCCGCTCAAGCTACCGTTTCGAGTCCGTTTTGCTGGCTGTTCCTTTGGTTTTCGCTGCCGTTTCTTCTGTGTTTTTTTGCTTATTGTTTTTGGGGTCTTCCTTCCTGTAATTTTCCTGTGTGTTGTGTATGAGCTAGCTAGCTGTTTGAGAAGGTTGGTGAAGGGTTCTTTTATAGAGAAGGGTTAGGCTTGACAAGGAAAAGGATTTGATTTGGTGTTGATTAGGGAAGTCAAGATTGAGGGGGGACAAATCTTGGCTAGATAGGGAAGGTTGAATATTTAGTTTATGTTGATTAGGCATACAATATTTGAAGTTTGGGAATAATATATTGGTTGATTGATTTTAACTTGGTATGATTATATTTGATTGGTTTTAATTGGTTAAAATTGATTTTAATTAGGCATATCTTCTTTTTCAATTTTGGTTTAAGTTTGGTAAATGTTTTATTTAATTGGTAAATGGTTTAATATTTTATTTAATGTTTAATGTTTAAATTAATTTTTATTTATTTAATTTGGGATGTGTTTTATGGGCTTTGGGGAGCTAAATGGGCTGGGGTGTGAGGCTAGCAGTAAAACCAGAATTACCGACAACCGTTCGAACGCTTCCTCGAACGCGACACGAACGCCCGCAATCTGTTTGACGTTCGAACGAGTGAACGTACGCAGCACTAACGAAGACAGTGAGCTTGTTTATTCTGAATTTCCCCTTCCGTATATCCGTTTCCCGCGGCTTCCGTGACTCAAATTAGTGCCCTCCAAATGAGACTCATCATCGGGTTTCACATGCAAAAATACAATGCCTACACACCAAAAGCACCCAAAATCCCCAAATTCTCACACCAAGGCCGAGAGCCTCACTAAGGTTCCAATTGGAGCACTTTGTCATTTCATGCATCAAAACACATCAAGATGTAATCCAATGAACATGAAACTTTATATGCATCATATACACACACAAATACACAACATATATGAAAAGTCCCAAATTTGGAATTGGTCATGAACCCCAATTTTTCAATTTCCACAAATTGGACAAATTAGACCAAATACATTAAATCAATTACTTCAATCATCATTCTTACATCCAATCCAAGTCTCAACACAATGAAACAAATCAAGATCAAATCTAGGTCATTTAAGAGTGGGTCAATAACTCTAGATTAGCAACATGGTTTCCAAAACCTTAAAAGAATAGTTATAACTACAATAGTTACAAGCTTTCTTCATCACACATGCTCAACACTTTCAAACAAAATTTCCATCATCCAAAACAGAAATAATGAAAAGAATAACTTAAGAACATCACAGATGTTTCCTAGATCCTAAGGAACAATTTCCTTTCTAATAGTAAGTTTGAAAAACTTACAAAATCCAAGCTTTTCTTTTGGTTTCTTCTTCTCTTCCTCACTTGCTTTCTTTGTTTTCTTTCAATGGAGTTTTATGAAAAGTGTATTAGGTTATTATGAAATGAAAAAAGAAAACAATATATACTTGTGCACAAATGGCCTTTGGCCGAAATTCACAAACATATATCAAGAATTTTCATTTCAATTTCATTCAAAATTATGTTATCAACTTGCATAAATATCTTAATACAACTTTATTAGATATTTATTTAAGTCAACAAAAGCAACTAACATCATTTACTTTAAATATCCTAATGTAAGATATTTATATTTTAATTAATTTAATCATTTAACAATTAAATAATCAATAATTAATCAAATACAAATATATTAAATATATGTATAATATTTACATTAAATATTAAAAACATATATCCATATAGGATATAAGTCAAATAACTCATTTTGACTATTAATTAATGTGTATTTAAATTAATCAAGTATTAAATGTAAATACACAATAATTAGGCAAATGACTATCTAGTCCTTTTAGCACGTATCTTGCGTTTAACCTTTAAACGACTTTTAAAATAATCAATATTATTTATTAATGTTGCTCTAGTGCTCTACGAGTATGTTTCATTATTGAGACTCTCTAGATTCAGGTATATCCGTCACGAAATCTAATTTCGTGTCCATAATCTATCCACCCGTAGATTATGACGATCACGGATAATCTCGCTGAACCATACAGGTCGAGGTCATGACAAATGTATAATTCCTCCGTCACAGGTATCCGGATAAATCCCAGAGATATAGATATAAACGTCAAATCTCTATCGGGATTATCCAGTCGACTATTCCATTAGCAATCTCTAAAAGAATGTTTAGAACTAGCTTCTAAACTTTACCACGGTCCCATGGTTTTATCTGATTGCTAATTGTGGACAACAGAACCTGGGCGACGCATGCTTTCCTAGGCTCACGGCCTAGTTGGGAGTACGGAGTAGCCACGGGGGACTAAACCGGAGAGTAATGGAGTCGCCACCCGGTGTGAACCGGGAAAATGAGATTTAAGGCCGCACTCACCCCTCGCAAGGGAAGACCTCAAACCGTTGGGTTCGGAATGGTCCCTTACTTATGTCACTTGTAATAAAAGGATTTATATAATAATTTAACCAGGCTTAAATAACATTTATTTCCAAAAATATCATGCTTCTAATTCATATGCATACATCAACAAGTTCATCACAACATGCAACATCACATGGCAATCTTATGAACATATTTCAATCCTATGGTATGGAAAACTAAGAACAACCTAATCATGCTTGAGTACTATCTCATGAACCTATAACCAAATAACATGCTAACAGCCTAATCATGCTTGAATACAATCCCAAGAACACATAGAATGGATAAATGCAGGAATACAAATAATACGGTTGGCTATATAACACAAGAAAGATCAACCAAGAGGCAATTATGCATGAATATGATAAGACAGACTAAGTTCAGTGTGTGCGCGTTCGTGTAGCGTTCGTAAACGCGTTCGAACGGAAATAAAACAGAATGCTCACGTTCGAGTAGCGTTCGTGAACGCGTTCGAACGGAAATGAAACAGAATGCTCGCGTTCGTATGGCGTTTGATAACGCGTTCGAACGGAAATGAAACAGAATGCTCGCGTTCGTATGGCGTTTGATAACGCGTTCGAACGGAAATGAAACAGAATGCTCACGTTCGTATGGCGTTTGATAACGCGTTCGAACGGAAATGAAACAGAATGCTCACGTTCGTATGGCGTTCGTGAACGCGTTCGAACAGAAATGAGACCTGATGCATGATAAGGCAAAAATGCATGCGCGTTGAGTTGTGTTCGTAAACGCGTTCGAACGGGAACAGACCTGATGCATGAAATGGGACGCAATACATAAACAACAAAATAAAGGGGGCGGCGAAGTACTGCCGTAAAGGTGGCCTTTGGGGCTCTTGATCTCTCAAAGAGAGGACCTTTAGACCAACATACTAAGCCCATGCGCATCACATCACATCATGGATACAAACATAAAGACAATCATATTATTCTAAGTATGTCCAATTGAACGTGTCTTGCATCCAACCGAACACACATCAACCGCGCGCGGCCAAAGTATCGTGGTAAGGGCTTTAACCCTCCCCATAGGGGATCTTTCATTCCACTTACTAAGCCCATGCGCTCGATTGAGTCGTGCATAAATAAGCAACATGCAGATTTAAGTGACGAAAAATAAATAACAAAAGCAACACAAAACAAGAGAAGGTGTCGTTTACTCAAGTGGTACGTGAAGTTGTATCCCAAGTACAGACCGTACTACCGTCCATTCGGATTCGGCTACGGAATTTACGTCTGGGTTTCCATCCTATATACCACAAGAGACGACACTCTTCCATTTCATTCAAGCCACAACATGCATCCATAAACGACTCTCATGCGAATAGAATTCAATAATAATAAAAAAACGAATATAAACTAATGAAAAGGTACCCTCAGGTCTAACCTTTTAAATCACCTCTCGGATGTACGGTACACGATCGTCGAAGGGTGGATGCTCCGCAACTCTCCCGGTTCACTGGTTCACTGTTCTCGTTCGTTTTCTTACTGTTTTGAGTTTCGTTCTCCGTCTTTTGCTATTGTTTCCTTGTGATTTCGATGTCGTTTCCTCTTTATCTTTTGCTTACTGTTTTTTGGGTGTGTTCTTCCTGTAATTTTATGTGTGTGTGTTTGAGCTAGGGACTAGCTAGGGTTGAGAAGGTTGGTGAAGGGTTCTTTTTATAGGCAAAGGGTTGGGCTTGACAAGGAAAGGGATTTGGCTAATTAAAGAGGGATTTGATTTGGGTTGGTTAAGGGAAGCAAGGGATTTGATTTGGTTTGGTTAAGGGAAGAAAAGATTGAGGGGGGACAAATCTTGGCTAGATAGGGAAGGTTGAATATTTGAATGGCTTGGTTTAGGAATACAATATTTTAAGTTAGGAATAATATATTGGTTGATTGATTTTAACTTGGTATGATTATATTTTGATTTAGTATGTGTTTTGTTTAATTTAGGCATGATTTTAGTTTAAGTTGGTATTGTTTTATTTTATGTTGGTATATGTTTTATTTAATTATTTAATTAATTTAATTATTATCTTATTTAGTTAATGTTTTAATTAATATTTATTTATTTAAATTGGGATGTGTTTTATGGGCTTTGGGGGGCTAATTGGCTGGATGTGAGGCTAGCAGCAAAACCAGAATTACGACACCGTTCGAACGTTTCCTCGAACGCGGCACGAACGCCCGTAATCCGTTTGACGTTCTTCGAACGTAAACACGAACGCAGCACTAACGAAAACAGTGAACCTTGTTTATTCTGAATTTCCCCTTCCGATGTCCGTTTCCCGTGACCCTCCGTGACTTACTTAAAAGGTAGTGTCTCCAAAATGAGACTCATCATAGGGACTTATGTGTAAAAATGCAGTGCCTACACTAATCATATGGACTACCTATGCTCTGATACACAGAACTAACGGATCCTGTCTTGATACACATAGGACACCTGAGGATCTATCTACACCCAACGAACAGGCGGAGGTCTGATCTAAATAGATCGGTGACGTGACTGCCGTCTAAGTGTAGAAGATGTCTCATGTGCCCACAATGGCATCCCAAGTCTAAGAATCACAAGTGCTACTCAACCCAAGAAGATTCTTATTGACGCTGGTGTACCATCCATTAAGAATCTCCGGTGAGTCGTTCAGTGTTTATCCGCTATAAACACCTACACGTCTATACTAGTCTCCAAGACTAATGGTTCATTGAGAAACATTGGAATCATATATTCCAGTATACGACATGTACCGGTCTCAACGGTTTACTATACTGACCAAGTAGTGTAAACCTTGACCAGGAACTGTCTGAGAATGACAACGTCATGATACTTCTCAATGTCCGTTGCGACGCTTTTGCAACTGTATCATGACTAATCATTCTAGGGTCATTACGTCTTTACCATATAGAAAGATAGATTATATTTAGAAACTGCATATATTATTCATAATAATATGTTTACAGAAGTATTTAACAGAAATACAACCGGGAATTGGCGCTCTGAGCACCAACCCCAACAAAATCTCCCATTTGCTCTAGTGCCAATATCGATTGTATCTAATACCCATCGACTCCACGTGTTTATCAAACAGCTTCGGAGGTATGGCCTTCGTCAGCGGGTCTGCTACATTGTCTTCACTCGGTACCTTGCACACGACAATATCCCCTCGCGACACAATCTCTCGAATGATGTGGTACTTGCGTTCCACATGCTTCGACTTCTGATGCGCCCTCGGTTCCTTTGCTTGCGCAATGGCTCCAGTATTATCACAGTATAACGGAATCGCATTCTCGATACTTGGGACAACTCCCAATTCTGTGGTAAAGTTCTTTATCCACACAGCCTCTTTTGCAGCTTCAGAAGCTGCAATATATTCCGCCTCAGTGGTGGAATCAGCTGTCGATCCATGTTTGGAACTCTTCCAACAAACTGCACCTCCGTTAAGGGTAAAGACAAATCCAGATGTAGACTTTCTATCATCGGGATCCGATTGGAAATCAGAGTCTGTATACCCATTAACCTGCAGTTCGTTTCCTCCATAAACTATTAAACTTATCCTTAGTACCTTTAAGATACTTTAGGATATGTTTTAATGGCCATCCAATGGTCATTACCTGGATTATACTGATATCTGCTAGTTACGCTAACAGCGAAACTGATATCAGGCCTCGTAATAACATGGCATACATTATGCTACCCAAACACGAAGCATAAGGTTGGTTAGACATTCTAACCTTCTCATCTTCTGTTTGTGGACAATCTTCTTAGAAAGATGTATCTCATGTCTGAACGGTATGTTTGCTGTCTTACAGTTACCAAAACTATACCGTTCCAAGATCTTATCTATGTACGTTGATGGGATAACCCAATCAGCCTCCTTTGTCTATCTCTATAGAGTTTTATCCCTAAAACATAGGAAGCTTCTCCCAGGTCCTTCATGGAGAAATTCTTACAGAGGTACGCTTTCACGCTTTGCAACATACCTAAATCATTCCCAATGATTAGGATGTCATCAACATATAGGACTAAAAATACGACCATGCTCCCACTGGCCTTCTGATACACACAGGATTCTTCCGAATTCTTAAGAAAACCAGACGATCTAATAATCTCATCGAATCGAAGATTTCCAACTTCGTGAAGCTTGTTTAAGTCCATAAATGGACTTCTTAAACTTACATACCATACCCGAGGTTTCGCTGGACGCGAAACCTTCCGGCTGTTCCATATAGATTTCTTCATCAAGAATCCATTTAGAAAAGCCGTTTTGACATCCATTTTCAAATCTCGTAGTCATGATACGTAGCTATAGAATGTAAAATCCGGATAGACTTAAGCATTGCTACCGGTGAAAAAGTTTCATCGTCGACGCCAGGTCACTGCGTGTAACCTTTTGCTACCAGTCGGGCCTTGTAAGTTTCAACCTTACCGTCAGGCCCGCGCTTCCTCTTGTAAACCCATTTACAACCGATAGGAACAATTCCTTCGGGAAGCGGAATCAAGTCCCAAACTTGATTTTCATGCATTGAGTCTATCTCGGATTTCATGTGCTATTTATATATATTTCACTTTCATGTTAATTATTAATTTGATGATTTTGAGAATATATGAAAGATTGCCTAAAAACAATTGTAAGATATGTTGGCTTAAAGAAGCTCTTTAAGCTTTGCAGCTTTTTATTTGCCAAATCAGCTACTTGCTTTATATTTCAAAAAGTGATCGGCGGAATGATCGGAATGATAAAAAAACAATATTGGAGTATAAACGATGTATTGCACCTAATAATTTAATTCTTTGGTGCAACGAAATGATGGGTGACAGTGGTATTATATAAAAAAAAATAAATAAATGACATGTATAATTTAATTTTTATTTTTATTTATTTTTTAATATTTTAACACGTGTGACAATTGATTATTGGATTGTTGCACGGATAACGTTGTACCACCATTGTATTGTAGATTTTCTCCAACTTATGAGACCATGATGTATTACATCATTCGTGTAACTATCCAATAATTCATTATCACGCGTGTTAAAATATTAAAAAAATAAATAAAAATGAGTATTAATTCACATATGTCATTTACTAATTTATTGGTTATACTACGTCACTCATACTTCCGTTGTATCAAAATATTACTCCCAATGAAGACATGCAGGAAAAAAAAAAATTTAAGCAAAGAAATGATCAAATTTCATGTGCGTTAGTTGAATTAAACTTATGATAGCATGCCACTACAAGTTTTGCACACATGCTTTTATTAAAATTGCTCGCGTATTAAATAATCTATGGCCGGCTATTAATTTAAGAAGGGAAATCAACTCGTGGAAATATTATTGCTAAAAAAAATTGCTCTCATGCTGTCATGCGATCTACTTTTTATGCGGTTAGTAATAGTATTGAGCGCTGATTTTCGTTTTAGGGATAATTTGGGAAAATCACTTTTCGAATAATCTTCCTTCAAATGTGAATTTGTTTGGTTTGTTGGAACCAAATGTAAACTTAGCAAAAGATGAGAAAACACACAGACAAAACAGAAAATTTAACGTGGTTCGGCGGAATGGATCCAACCTACGTCCACGGATATAAGTAAAATGATATTTTTATTACCACCTCGGGTTGAACCGACCCCCTACCTCTCGCGTACAATAAGCTTTTTACTCTCTATTACAAGTGAAGAGACAAATTATCAAATCCTTTACAATAAGTTCTCAACCCCTTTATATATTAGGACAAACTCCACTATTATACCAACTTCGTGATGTCAGTCACATTGAACATGCCATATGACACTACTCTATAAGTAGTAGTTGCGCCACCTGACACAACCACTCCCATACGGGTGCGTGTGTCAGTTGATAAACCTGCAGCTCTGTTCCATCCCATCAATCCTTGGGAAGCTCAAACCACCGCCTAAGAGTATAAGGCAACATTCCCAACCAACATCCTCGGGTCGGTTTCCTTGCGTCTTCCAGAAGGTCGGGTTGGTGCGCCGATACTCACGGTGTTTAGCCTAACTTCCTCTCATTTCCTCTACCAGGCCTGATCTGCTGAGTCGACCCTGATTTCAGAGGCTAACACGAGGCTCTGAATGCCGAGTCTGATACTGAGGCTGCTCTGAGAGTCTGAGGCTAGGCCATACCTGACCACCTCGGTTTTCCAAACTATCCTCTAGTTCTGCACCAGGTTGCCTCTCTGTACCTCGGGCTCGAGCCCCTCTATCTGACCTCTCATCCTCACGAGGACATCATGCTTTTATCTGTCAAGTGTAAAACTCATTTTACCCTTCCTTAGGATTATGACTTCTTGGGGGCTGAAAACCACCATCAATATATGTCTCATAATTCTCGGTATCACCGAGTAAGTGAGTTGGTGCTGGGAACTAAAAACAAAGGTGGTGCACGGAGCCAGAGACTAATTTGATGTCATCAGGCTGATACTCTCATGGGCACCTCACATTGCTTCAACCTGATGTCTCGTGGTGCCTTTCCAATACTTGGAATATTTTGAATAAACAACTTCCCTCTCATGCTGATGCTCAATCTTGAACAAGCTCAGAATCTCAATTTTGTCCCACCTCATAACGGGTACCACAATCTGCAAGCTTAAGTGATTCTTGTGAAAATCTGCATCGGGTTCAGAACCCTGATCCTGCATCTCAGCTTATGATTCGTAGTTGGTCATCTCTTCCACGGTTTTCTCGGACGGAAGAAGTTGACTTGAACTAATTCTTGTTGGTCCGTCTTTTTGTCTTTGCTCAAAGAAGCCCATCTTATGTCACCTCGGGCTGATGCACGCTATTGACATGCTGAGATCCCAGAAGAGAATGATCTGTAAAGACCTGCAAAACAAAACATAGGTCACGAATGAAAGCTTCCATCATCGGGCTATCACACATCAAAAGGGCCTCGGCGGGAGGTAACCCAGCCCCGAACTAATAATAATGTATCGGCCACGAGGGAATGTTCCCTCATTATGTCATCAACACTCGGCCATGCAGGAGAAACTCTACCTCATGCCAACAAAGATAATAAGACATCGGTAGGACGTGACCCCGACCCTGAGCCACTGTAATTAACTAACCACAAAGGAACACCCCCTCATTGTGCCACCATTATGGCCTCGGAAGAACGAATGCATCTATTGTGAAAATCCATGTCGAATTCAGAATCTTGATCATGCATCTCGGCTTCTGATTCGTAGTTGGTAATCTCTTCCACGGCTTTCTCAGACTGAAGAAGTCAACTTGAACTAACTCTGATTGGTTCTTCCTTTTGGCTTTACTCAAAGAAGTCCATCTTATGCCACCTCGGACTGATGCACGATATTGCTCTGCTGCGATCCCAGAAGAGGATGATCTGCAAAAACCTACAAGACAAAACATAGGTCGCAAGGGAAAGCTCCCCTCCTCGCCTCCTCGGGCTATCACACAACAAAAAAGGTCTCGGCGGGAGGTAATCCATCCCCAAACTAATAATAATGTATCGGCCATGAGGGAAAGTTCTCTTCTTGTGCCTTCAACACTTGGTCGTGGGGAGAAACTCTACCTCATGCCAACGAATATAATAAGGCCTCGATGAGATGTGACCCGATTCTGAGCCACTGTAATTAACTTTCCACAAGGGAACTCTCCCTCCTTGTGCCACCAACATGGCCTCGACGGAACGAATGCAGCCTCGAGCCATCAAATCACTTGATCACAAGGGAATGATTCCTCATTGCACCAGAATACAACAAAAGGACTTCGACGAGACGTAATCTTGCCCCGAGCCGATTTGATAAAAAGAGGTATTGAGGGAAGATCAATCCCAAGCCATCTAAGTCACTTGGTCGCAAGGGAATGAACCTTCTTTGTACCAATACATAAGAATAAGGCCTCGGTGAGACATAACCCAGTCCCGAGCCATCAAATCAACATGGTCTCGGTGGTATGAAATCAGACCGAGCCATCAAATCACTACGACCTCGGTGGTACGTAAGCAGACTCGAGCCATCAAATCATCATGGCCACGATGGTACGAAAGCATACCTGAGCCATCAAACTCTTCTCCAAGACTTAACCGCGATGGAAGATTTTCAATCTTCGAAAATCTCCATGGAGACTATGAATAGCGTCCTACTTTAGGTCATCCACACAAAAAAAATCAAGACTAAAAACAAGATAAACAATATAAGGGTGAATTAGCATATACCATGTACAGAGCCAAAAGAAATAACAAGGAGCCTGAGACACCGCATGCCACCCAAAACAACAATTCTGAATCTTACAATCAGATGTCTCAGAGAACCGAGCTATGGATCAAAGGGGTGGCCAACGCCATGGGACTCTCCTCATGTTAGGCAAGCCCAAAGTCTGCAAACGCCACGGAGACCCTCAGGCCTTTCTCGTGCTATGCTCATATGGATCCGAAACGGGATGGCCAGTGTCACAAGGGTATTCTCTCTCTCCTTTCTCGACATACCCGAGGCTATAAAATGGGTTGGATAGTGCTACGGGGGCAATCTTCATCCCCGTGCTCGGCATACCCGAGGCTACAAAATGGATTGGCCAGTGCTACGGGGGCAATCTCTCTCCCCGTGCTCGGTATACCCGAGGCTACAAAATGGGTTGGCCAGTGCTACGGGGGCAATCTCTCTCCTCGTGCTTGGCATACCTGAGGCTGACAATTGTAGAAAAGACATGACTTATTGAAGTCAAATTTGAGAGTGATAAACTATAAATGGAACCACATAATTAATGAGATGAAAATACATTTAGACGGCTTCCATATAAGTCCAATAGGATGTCAGAATCATTTACGAAGTATTTGATACTTAATGGTTCTGTTTATTTTCTTATTGAATAAAATTATCCTATAATTATAGTGGGAGTGATATTTGATATTGATTTCGGAAATTACCATTGAACCATGGATCTAAGATTGTTCATATCTTACTACGATCAAGTTTTGAACTTGATTAAGCTTTTGTTATGAATCGTTCATAAAATGTACAAATTGTTTGCACATCAAAAGCAAAGTGAGCTTGGTAAAGGTTTGACCTTTATAATATAACAGTGAGCAAAGTTATACTCAGTAATCTATTGTAGATTCTGAGAAAACTTGTCTCTAGTCGCACTAATTGAATAATTAAAGAACTGTCGGTTAATATTGATATTAAACTATATATTTTGGCAAAAGAATGCAAAATGGTGTTCCTGGATGGTTTCTTCTAATTAGAGATATGTTGTGGTTTCTTTGTTTGAAGAGTTCATTCTAGAATGGCCATGGAGTTTGTATTCTGCTAAGATCACAATTTGATATACTAGTTTATAGAGCCTATTATAGACTTAGATAAGCTTTCCAGAAATCTGTGTTTTCTAATTTTGATAACAGTCAGATTGTCTGATTTTATCAAAGCATAGAGAATACACATATGATAGTAGGGTCAGTAGGAGCGTACAAATTTCTTTCTAGTGTTGTATATCCTAACGGCATTATCATTATTAATGTAATAATGAGATGTTAGTAAGGTAAAGGATTTACCTAAGTCTTCTTTTCTCCGTGAAAGCAGTGAGAGTAGTCTCTGATATATTTGATATAAAGTTTTATATATGATATAAAACAAGAGACTTGTGAGATACTCCCATTAGTCGTGCATTAGATATAATCTAATAAATGACACAGTAAAACTATCTGTATGACAATTAGTATAATTGTTTGACAGTTAATGTGTTTCTTGTATATAGTATTTATCTTTCGTAAATGATGATTCCTTATTCGAAAGAGAAATTGATTAGAATGTCTAATCAATCTTATGCATTATAGGATGATGGCATAATGAATACTATATTATGTGCGATTAAAGATATCAATTTAATTGTAATTGTTACGAATTATTTTGATACCCTATAGACCATATGATTTGTCTTGAAACATGTTCTTCGTTATCTTTGAGATATTAAGAACAAGTTTCTTATTCATGGAGATATAGTCTCCAACCATATGAATCAAATTAATTTTGAGTCTAATTATGACATTAGATGGTCTATGTCATATAGAGTCAGAAAAGATGCAGTGGGAGTGTCACCGTTGATTCTACTGAATTAGTATAATTAATTATAACTTATGAAGTATTGACTTATGAAGTTGCATAGTGACCTTATAGATTAGAAGTTTTGATATTAGTATTGTGTTTGTTGTTGTCTACATAGTATTTTGGACTTGATATCGCATCTGAGTCATATTGGTGTAGAACTTGGGTTCTACAAAATATGAATGATGTTGGCTAAGGAAAATAATTGGGTTTGTTGGACAGACTCAATCTGTAATCGCGGGCTTAATTATTTTTGCCTACGTTTTGAGTGATATGTGAGCTCTTCAGGGCCATGAGTATGTGATACACATTGAGATGTGTATATAATATCGTGGATTGGCACTAGAGCAAGTGGGAGAAATTGTTGGGGTTGGTGCTCGGAGTGCCAATCCGGATCATATTTATGTCCGATTCATGAATACGAACAATGTTTTTTCCATAATATTACTCATTTAATGGTAGCACTTCTTGTCTTTTATATACATATTCAATCTAATTACGATTAGATATCTAATTATGATTAGATTGAAACTAAATCTGATTTAGTGATACGTGTATATTAGACAAAGACCCTAGGATTTACAATGTAGTACGCAGTTACAACGTAGTTTGTAATTGACATTGGGAAGCGTTACTATAAGTTGTATATCCTTAAATAAAGTTCATGGTCAAGATTTACTAACACAGGTCGGTTAGTAAAATCTGCTGAGACCAGTACATGTCGTATATCGTGACTTGGTCCGATGGTTTATCCCAATGAACCATGAGTCTCGGGAGACTCGTATAGACATGTAGGTGTTTATTTGATAAACATTGAACGACTCACTGAAGATTTCCTAATAGATGATACACCAACGTCAATAAGAATCTTCTCGAGTTGAGCGAGCATATTGGTCCTTCGATTTGAGATACCACAGTGGATATATGAGTTATCCTCCACAGTTTGATGGCAGTCACGTCACCAATCTATATAGATAAGACCTCCGCTTGTTTGTTTGGTGTGGACTGATGCTCATGATATCCAGTGCGTATCAAGATAGAATTTGCCAGTCCTGTGTACAGGGCATATGTATCCTACATATGTTTGTGATCTAGTAAATCCATGGCCGTGGTATAACTTCAGAAGCAAGTTCTGAGTGTTATTTAGAGATCATAAATTTGAAAGTCGGTTATATTATACTATAAGGATTTGACGTTCTTATATATATCCCAGGTATAATATGGATAGCCTGTGACAGAGGGATTATACTTATGCAATGACCTCGACTTGCATAGTTTAACGAGATTATCTGCGGTCGTCATAATTCATTAGTGGGTGAATTATGGACACAAAATTGGAGTTCATGACGGATAAACATAAACTTAGAGAGTCACACAGTATGAAGTGTACTCGTTGAGCACTTGGGCAACGCGTTATGAATAATACAGATTATTCATAATACTTCACCAGATTAAATGAGTTAATTCGAATGGTTTAAACGGTTAAACGAAAACACATGCTTTCGGGAATTTTGGTCAATTAATAATTAATGTGTATTTGTATTTGATACAAAATTTGATTTGATACATATTAATAAATTGTCAAATGAGACTTTGACACATGCCATTAATATATTTATTTGTTATTTAATGTAAATAAAAATACATATATAATAATTATTATATTAATTAATTATTTAGATATTTAAATGTTAAATATTTAAATAATTAAATGATATCTATATTTCATAAATGTTATGTTATATGGCTAATTATTATTGGTTACATGTGGCATGTTTTAATTAAGCTTTAGGTGTGCAAATTTGAATTGCTAACATAAAGTTTAATTTTATTTAATTGAATTAAATTAGGAAATTGACTAAAATACCCCTCTATAGTCGGTCATCATATTTTTTTAAGTAAAAAATTTTATTTTTCCCTTCCAAGGGAAGCTAAGGCCGAATTCCACTTCCAAAAATGGTCTCAAATTTTGCTTGTTCATTCAAGGAAGAAAAGTGAAGAAAATCAAGAAAAATCTTTAGGAAATTAAGAGATTAAAGGTAATCCTCAATATCCCTAAGCTTGGAAAGCATGTTTCTTGTTCTTGATCATCTAGATAGATTCTAGGGTTTCTTCTTTTCTTAAGAATTTGGGGTTTTTTTGATTTGGAGGATGGAATTGAAGGCTTAGTGCATGTGTGAAGTAGATTTGAATGATATTATTGTAATATTTGTTCAATTTGATCATTTGATGATATGTTGCCATTCTAGAGTGTTATGACCACTCTTGTAATGCCTAAATTTTTTCTTGGGTGCTTCATTGGTGGTGGCTTGGATTGGTGTTGTGAGTAATGTGATTAATGTTGAAAAAATTGGATTAAAGCATGAAAAATTGACATTTTTGCTTTCTGGATCAGATCTGAAAAAAAAAAAGTTATAGTGATGAAAATTATGTCATATAAATTTATTGGATGTGTTTTGAGTGTTGGAACAATTTCCAGAAATTATTTTGGAGTGGAAATATGCGAAAACGGCGAAAAACTGCATTATCGGGTGACTTTTGATCCAATCGGGTGACGGCTGCCCAAACAGTGAATTGGTCATTGTTCGGGCAGCCCATGAACTGCCTTAGTGCTGTTGGGGCTGACTTGGGCGGCCCCCATGTGTATTGGGTAGTCGGTTTGGTCAAAAACGTATTTTATGCCATTTTGCGGAAAAATATTTTCGTAAAAGTTTC
>SKCR01001570.1:0-36638 GCA_019454045.1 Zanthoxylum bungeanum | reverse complement strand
TTTGATGAGTGGTAATTATATCACTATTTCCCACTCATTTAACTTAATATTTTGTATAGTTTCTTACGTTTTGTGAATATTTTGATGTGTTTTGTGTTATTTTGTAGATAAATAAAGTTTCAGGACTCTCTGGAGGTGATTTGGGACCAAAACAGTGAAAAATGACACAAAAGGGCAAAATGGTTATTTGACGCGTCGCGACGAGCAGGCTGCGTCGCGACGGCTAACATGCAATGTACCATGCTAACGTGCATCGGGAACACATGCCAGAATCTGAGAAGTTTGACTTTTCTAATGTGCACCAGACTTTTCTAACGTACGCCGTGACACGTGTCATCATCCTATGGTGCCGACAATTGCCATCGCCACATGTCGACACGGTCATCCCGCGTGTCAGCCACATCATCATCCACGTTAGTAGAAGACCAAGTCAACGTGCCACGTCACCGCCACATCATCATCAGCCAATAACAGCGTGCCACGTGTCATCATTCTATGGTGCCGACAATCACTATCGCCACATGTCGCCACGTCAGCGCCAATGTCATCACCAACCACGTCAGTATAATCATTGAGTTGCCAGCCGCCTTGCCACATGTCACCTTATCACCTTAGCTAATTGCCACGTGGCAGATAAGAATCTGAGCCGACCAATCACGCATTGACACGTCAGCGCGTCGCGACGCAGGAAGAAACGTGCTCGTCGCGACTCACGGGGCTTATTGACGCCTATAAATAGAGCTCGAAATTTCAATTTCAGATGTACCTTCCTCTCTGAATTCTATGATGTAAATAGGGAGTTTTCTATCTAGTTTATTTTAATTTCAGTTTTGTAATTAATTTTAATTACGTTCTGTAATAATAGTAATTTACTTTATTTACCTTTTCAGTTTTTACTATTCAACATGGGGAGGTAACTTCCCCCTGCTACGATGAAAGGTAATTCTTTTACTATTGTTATTTAGATTAATCTCCCTTAAATATAATATATTACTATTTAAAATTTGACTTAAAGAGTTCTGCTATATTGGTCCCGTTGGTAATTCATTTTAAATTGGTTAAAACCTGACTAAGCAAGGAAACCGCCAGATTGGTCTGTTAGTAATTAAATTTTCTTATCGCCTATATGGCAGGTTTATTTTGGTTCCGCCTTTATGGCTGGTTGGGACTTAATTTGACTTAATTAGGTTACCGCCGCCTATATGGCTGGTTGGTAAAATAATCACAAGTTAATATATTATATTAATGGAGATATCTAAATTAGTAGTAGTAAAAGTTGATCCTTTTACCTTAGCATTTTATTTTATTGTAATTTACTTTTCAGCTTTTACTTTACCGCAATTACTTTTCACATTTTTAACTTTATGTCTTTTACTTTAAAGTTTTTACTAGCCCTAGTTATGTGTCGTAACTAAGTTAGTTATCTGGGGTTATGATGAATTCTAATATCATCGGTTTATAATGGGTTATTTTGTAGTTTGGGTAATTTAAAGGTTTACTTATTAAGTCTTAAGCTTAATGCGTCTTGTTAATTGGCCACTAATAAGATTGATCTGGTAAATCTAAAATAAACATGACAAAGGAATTTTAGGTTTCAACCTTAGACTTAATAGCCCAAGATCTTCCTTGAGGTTTCAACCTTTAATAGATTTCCTTACAGGATAGACATACCTATCGGGTGGGGGTAGCCATAATTGGAACTTAAACTTAATGAATCCAGGTAATTTGGTTGACATAGACATATGGTTCAATTGGGTTATACTGGGTATTTGCGTTTGACCATCGACAGAGGCTTTCGCATAATTTAGTGTTTCAGGTTAGTAAACCGATATATTACACAAACATGAAATAACCGCTTCATCTTTTAAAAGATATTAGAAAGATTCACAACCCTAGATAGTTTCCTAATATTGATTTTTCTTAAACCTACTTTCGTGTAATTTTATTTACTTGTTTTTAAATTTAAAATCGTCACCATTTCAAATCAATCAATCAACCTGTTAGATACTAGTAATCATTTGACCTCATAAAATTAATAGATAGGGTATTAAGTCCTCGTGGGATCGATACTTTTTGTACTACTTGAACGATATGTGCGCTTGCGTTATACGCGTGTGATTACGCACCGATCAAGTTTTTGGCGCCGTTGCCGGGGACTTATTTATCATTCACTATTAGTTTTGGGGTTAGATACGTTACTTGTATCTAATTTCTTTTTACTTATTGTTTTTGTTTTCTTGTGTTTCAGGTTCTCAGAAACTATATGAGACGAACTGGAAGCTTTGAACTCAGACCGCTCGACCCAGAAATTGAAAGAACCATCAGACAGTTGAGAAAGGAAAGGCGTGAAGGCCAATAAGCTTTAGTCAACATGGAATCTGAACCTTTGGAGGTTGCACCACCAATACCCATTCAAGACAGAACCATTCCGTTGGTCGACGGCTTCGTTTCCTGTATTTTACTTCCTCATTTACCAGCAAATACGTGTGACATCAAAACATGAATTCAGATGATTCAGCAGTCAGTGCAATTTGGGGGGAAAGCAACTGAAGATCCTAATACCCACATCAATCAACTTTCTGGAAGTTTGCGGCACTTTCAATTACAACCGAGAAGCTGAAGAAGCAATGAGACTGCGAGTTTTTCCATACTCCTTGAAGGACAGAGCTAAAGCTTGGCTACATTCACTACCAGCAGGTTCCATCACAAATTGGAACACTTTAGCCACAAAATTTCTTGCAAAGTAATTTCCACCAGCCAGAACTGGAAAGCTGAGGAATGACATCAGATCCTTTATACAACAAGACTCGAAAACTCTCTATGAAGCTTGGGAAAGGTACAAAGATTTTCTCCAAAAATGTCCTCACCATGAGATTCCAAAATGGCTTCAAGTCCAAACTTTCTATAATGGACTTTCTGGACTGATGAGAACCACAATCGATGCTGCTGCTGGAGGAGTTTTGATGGCAAAATGAGAAGATCAAGTCTGGGACCTAATCGAAGAAATGGCCAACAGAAAGGAGCATGATACAAAGAATTGCAGGTATTTATGAAAGTGGAGCTAATACAGCAGTTAACGCCAAGCTAGATCAGATATGCAAATTCATGGAGACTCTTACCACTGGATCCACAAGTTCACCATATGGAGTAGCACCTGAACCAAACCAATTTGAAGAGACGGTGAATTATGTCAATAATTTCAACAGACAATGGAACAATCCATATTCCAACACCTACAACTCAGGGTGGAGGAATCATCCCAATTTTTCATAGAGCAACAATTCAGGGCAAAAGAACAATCCACCACCTGGATTCCAATAGCAGAACTATGCACCACCTGGATTCCAGCAACAGAACAAAGGCCAGAGCAGGCAAATGAACCAGGAATAGCAGAAGTGCTGGCTCAGTTAAAAAAGTATGATGCTATGTTTCAGAGCCAATCTGCTTCCATCAAAGCACTGGAGAATAAAATTGGACAACTGGCCAATGCTCAGAGTTACAGACCGCCAGAGAATCTTCCCAGCAACACAGAACTAAATCCAAGGAACATAGGGAATGAGCAGTGTCATGCCATCATGTTAAAAAGCGGTACTGAAATCAACAAAGATGTTGGAGCCAAAACAACTGCCTGAGGAAGTCCCAAAAGAAACAAAGCAACATGGAGGAAAAAGAAGCAAAGGAAAAAGAACAGATCACTCCACCTCCACATTTTCCTCAGCGTCTTCAGAAAAACAACTGGACAAGGAGTTTGTTCGTTTCCTGGAGGTGTTCAAAAAGCTGCACATCAACATTCCATTTGCAGAAGCTTGGAACAATGCCCAGCTATGTAAAATTCATGAAAGACATTCTTTCATAAAATGGGATTAGGAGATTACGAGACAGTAGCATTGACAGAAGAATGCAGCGCCATCAATCAGATGAAGCTTCCCCCAAAGTTGAAAGATCCTGGCAGTTTCACTATTCCTTTCATCATATGAGAACATAACTTTGGTAGGGCTTTATGTGATTTAGGTGTGAGTGTTAACTTGATGCCTTTTTCTATTTTCAGGAAACTGGAGATTGGAGAAACAATGGCAACTTCAGTCTCTCTACAACTTGCTGATAGAAAGCTCGTATTTCCAAGAGGCGTAGTTGAGGATGTGCTGGTCAAGGTTGACAAATTAATCTTCCCAGCATATTTTATTGTCCTTGATATGGAGGAAGACGCAGACGTGCCAATCATCCTCGTGAGACCGTTCTTGGCTACAGGTCGAACCATTATTGATGTACAAAAAGGAGAATTAACCATGAGGGTACATGACCAAGAAGTAACATTCAATGTTTTCAAGGCCATGAATTTCCCATATGATTAAAAGAATGAGGAATGTTTCAGACTTGATGTGATACACAGTACCATTCAGAACTCCAATGCAATGCAAAGTTCTATTGACAAACTTAAAACATGTCAATTGCCTGTGGAGCCTGAAGATAAAGCGTCTTTTGCACTGAAAAACCCAATTCTTGCACTACAAGTAACAGAAGAGAAAAAGTCCACCAGCTCAACGAATTGGAGGAATTCACAATCAGCCTTTTGAGGATGCCAAATTGTAAAAAGAAAAGGCAATGAAAATACATGATGAGAAGTTAGTGCGCATACAACTGGAACCAGAGCAGAAAGTACTGTTAAACAAATCAAGGGTGAAATTCTTCCCATGGAATCCAAAATTACGGTGGTCAGGTCCATTTGTGATAACCAAAGTTTTACTAGACAGAGCCGTTGAGATACATGATCCTGACTTCAATAAAACTTTCAAGGTTAAAAACAACAGTGTCAAGCACTACTGGGGAGAATCATTTGAGCGACAAAAAGAAAGTGTCACACTTTCAGATCCAGCCTAACGTTCGAGAAGTCACGTCTAGTTGAGGACGTTAAACTTAGCACTCGCATGGAGGCAACCCATGCAATTTGTGTATATATTGTGATCTGGTGTGTTTTATTTTTGTTTGTTTAATTTTTGCAGGTAAAGTCATTTCACGATGGAAGAAGCTCTCGCCAATCTTCATAAGCAATTTCCTTCTCTCCCTCAAAAATCTCTGATGAAAGTCTACAAAGCTCGCTTGGAACGGATAAGACTACTAATGATCAAAGGTATTCAACCTGATATTCGTTGGATAATTGAAGCACGGGTCCGATTGGCAGGTGAGTCTTCTAAATCTTTTATTTCACATCTGCCTGGTTTTGGAAAAAGAACTTATGCAAAGAAACGTAGAGCTAAGCAAATGGGTGTTTGTTACAATATGCACGCTGGAATTGCAATACTCGTTGTCATTCTTTTGGAATTGTGTCTGATAATCGCGAAGACAAAATTAAATTCAATAGGGATGGCTTGAGTAAGGAGTCTATAGATGATATATCTTCAACTCTTGAGACGCATCCCAATGGATATTCATATAGACATCCGAAAATTACATACACAATTCCAAAAGGAAAGACAACAGTTAAGTCTCGGGAATCTGACTCAAAAAGACCATGTTTGCTAATTTATAAGAAAATTGGATGGGAAGCTTGTCCCTGACGCATAGACGTCAATTAATCCGTAAATATTTATAGATATTATATCTCTTTGTCTTTTTCTAATAATTGTGATTTGTTTTGTTGTTTTCTTTTATTTTCTCCGACAAGATCCAGACCTTTTTGACTATCATGATTTATTTTACTAATAATTGTCATTTGGCATATACTAGTGCTATTATTTTAATCACCCTTTTCAGGTGTTATAAATTCAACTCATCATTGCACTTTTGAAGACATCCAGAGTAAAACATGGAAGCCACTTCAAGAAGACGAGTTGAAAACATCTGTGTGTTTTGTGGTACTAGTGTCGATGTTAAACCACCATAGGTAGAAGCATCACAGGAATTGGGTCGAGTCTTAACTGCAAGGAATATCCACTTAGTATATGGCGGATGCAATCTTGGACTAATGGAGATCGTTTCAAAGGCCGTACAGGAAGGAGGCAGTCACGTTTTGGGAATCATCCCAAAAGCCTTGGTAGAGGCAAATCTTATTGAACCATCAAATGGAAAAGAGTTAATCGTGCCAAGTATGTCTGAACGACTGGTAGAAATGATGAACCGGTGTGAACAACAGAACTTGACGACGCTGTTCTAGGCTCGCGGCCTAGTTGGGAGTATGAAATAACATGGAGTCGCCACCCGGTGGAACCGGGACAAAGATTTAAGGCCGTACTCACCCCTCGCAAGGGAAGACCTCAAACCGTTGGGTTCGGAATGGTCCCTTACTTATGTCACTTGTGATGATATAATTTGTGCAATAAACTAACCGAATCTATTCAACATTCATGCTCAAGGTACTTAGATCTAACATGCTTTCATCCAAATAATTCCACGCAATGTAACACAACAAGCATATTGAACCATTAAATCAACATGCATAAATCATTACCCAAACGCATCATAAACTAAGAACATGCATAATGAACAACCTAAATGCTTTAACAAATAAATAACAAACTAAATTAAACCATGCTTTAAACAATAAACAAATAACCTAAAGTCTATAACATGCTCAAATACAAGTTAGGATGAGACGAGATACGTGTATCTTAAGTGGGACGTGGCATTGTATCCCGAGTGCAGACCATACTACCGTCCATTCAGAATCGGCTATGGAATTTACGTCCGGGTTTCCATCCGATATACCACAAAAGGGAACACGTATCCCGCTCATCCAACAATCACATCATGCTTCAAACGACTCTCATGCAATTATATATCAAAATAAATAAACAAAATAAAGAAGATAAGTAAAAGGGTGCCCTCAGGTCTAACCTCTTTTGTCGTCTAAGAAAGGGCGTTACACGTCCGTTGGAAGGGAGATTGATCCGATGCTTTTTCCGATTTGTCTACTCAATGTTTTCCTCGTCTGTTCTTTGATGCTCGCTGCTGTTTCAAGTCCGTTTCGCTGCTATTTCGCTGCAACGCGTTTCAGGTCACTGTTTTGGTCGTTTAGTGGACTGTTTTGGGTGATTTTGAAGGCTTAGGGGGGTGCGTTTGGAAGGATTTTTTAGGGAGACTTTATGGAGGTTTTTGGGATGGTGTTTAGATGATTTTAGGACTGTTTTGTGGGCTAAGGAAGCAACAAAAACTGACCAGAACAGAAGGTGAACTGCGGCAGTTCACAGGTGCAGTGGGGTGTTTGCAGGGACTGTTTTGGGGCTGCGAATGGGGCTGTGTTTGGAGGGTTTTTAGTGTGACTTTAGGGCTGTGAATAAGGTTTATTTGAGGGTGTTTTAGGGCTGTGAATGGGGGCTAGAACTCGGCAATGGAGGTTTAAGTTTAGGGCTTGGGCGTGAAGGGTGTTGATGATGGAGGGAAGGTGCGGCAATGGAGGCTATTGGATCTTGAAGGTGCGGCAATGGAGGCTTCAGGGGGATGCTTGGGCGTGCAATGGAGGCTTAAGAGAGTGCTTTAGGCGTGTGAGAGAGGTGTATGAGCTAGGTTTTGAATGGGGGGTGAAGGCCTCTTTTTATAGGCAAAGAGAGAAGACTTTCCTAATTAGATTAGGAAGGAATCTCCTAATTGATTTCTAATAAGGAATGCATCTCCTAATTAGGATTTGGGATTGGATTTGATTTGGTAGGGATTTGATTTTATTTCTTTTATTTAGGTAAGGATTTACAAGATTTAAACATGTGATAAATATGCATATACCTAAATAAAGGGGCTTTGGGCGTGAATCACATCCTTTGGGCATGGATTTGGTTTGACTTGGTTTGACTTGGGTTGACTTGGGTATTTGGGCTTGTTTGGGTTAGGTATGTGGTCTATGGGAGTTTTGGGCCTAAGGTGAGCTTAGAAACGGAGGTATAACAAGCAACCGAAGCGAAAACAACGAGATTAAATCCATCAAAAATTCTATTTTCCAACTTTACCCTTCCAACGTCCGTTTCCCGCGACTTTCATGACTAAAGAAGTAGTTGCCTCCATACGAGACTCATCATTGGGCTAATGTGTAAAAATACAATGCCTACAGTCGCCCCCACTTTGATGGGACTTGTGTAGTGTGTGACAATGACAATCCTATCAAAGTACGTGCAATGCATTTTTTACTTACCTGGCTCGCCAGCTGTCACTGGTCTGCCTGCTGTGCTGAGTTGATAATGCTAAACCCCCGTACCTAGGGCGTCGCGGTTGCGTCTCCATACCTAGAGTGCCGCAGTGATGATGTTGGTTGTCTGAGTGCTAACCCCATACCTAGGGTGTCGCAGTGACGCCTCCGTACCTAGAGTGTGCCACAAATGTCTGAATAGTCCACATGCCGTACCCGGCGTGCTAACCCCATACATAGGGCATCACTTTGGTGTAAATGCTAACCCCGTACCTAGGGTGTCGCGGTGACGTCTCCGTACTTAGAGAGCCACAAATGTCTGAATAGTCCACATGCCGTACCTGGCGTGCTAACCCCGTACCTAGGGCGTCGCTGTGGTCTGAATGCTAACCCTGTACCTAGGGTGTCGCAGTGACGTCTCCGTACCTAGAGAGCCACAAATGTCTGAGTGCTAACCCCGTACCTTGGGTGTCGCAGTGACGCCTCCGTACCTAGAGTGCCACAAATGTCTGAGTACTAACCCCATACCTAGGGTGTCCGCGGTGACGCCTCCGTACCTAGAGTGCCACAAATGTCTGAGTGCTAACCCCGTACCTAGGGTGTCGCAGTGACGTCTCCGTACCTAGAGTGCCACAAATATCTGAGTGTTAACACCCGTACCTAGGGTGTCGCGGTGACGTCTCCGTACCTAGAGAGCCACAAATGTCTGAGTGCTAACCCCGTACCTGGGTGTCGCTGATATGATGATGGTCCATTTCCGAACCGTGCTCCATTTTTGGAGTGCCATTTCCGGCATGCTAAACCCCACCATTTTCGAGGCATTGCCGATGTGAGAGTGGTCTATCCATTTCTGAACCGAGTTGATAAAGTGGGCCTCGACCCTGGTATTCATTCCCAAAACTGCTGGTGAAGTGGGCCTCGGCCCTGGGATTCATTCTCTGGATTAAATTATGATGATGTGGGCCTCCCCTGGGATTTATTCCCTGGATTCATTCCAAAATTCTGACGATGTGGGCCTCGGCCTGGGATTCATTCCAAAATTCTGGCGATGTGGGATTCATTCCCGATTGTGTTGATGTGGGCCTCGGCCCTGGGATTCATTCCCTGGATTCATTCCAAAACTTTGTTGATGTGGGCCTCGGCCCTGGGATTCGTTCCCTGGATTCATTCCAAAATTCTGCTGATGTGGGCCTCGGCCTTGGGATTCGTTCCCTGGATTCATTCCAAAATTCTGCTGATATGGGCCTCGGCCCTGGGATTCATTCCCTGGATTCATTCCAAAACTATGCTGATGTGGGCCTCGGCCCTGGGATTTATTCCCTGGATTCATTCCAAATTCTGACAACGTGGGCCTCGGCCCTGGGATTCATTCCCAATGCTGCTGATAATGTGGGCCTCGACCCTGGGATTCTTTCCCGATGCTGCTGATAAGGTGGGCCTCGACCCTGAGTTGATACTGATGTGGGCCTCGTCTCAAACTGATATTGATGTGGGCCTCGCCCCCAGACTGAAACTGATGTGGGCCTTGCCCCAAAACTGATACTGATGTGGGCCTCGCCCTAAACTGATGTGGGCCTCGCCCCAAGCTGATACTGATGTGGGCCTCAACCCCGGGACTCTTCCCCAAACGAATACTGATATGGGCCTCGACCCCAAATTGAAACTGATGTGGGCCTCGCCCCCATACAGACACTGATGTGGGCCTCGCCCCCATACTGATAATGACGTGGGCCTCGCCCCAAAACTGATACCGATATGGGCCTCAACCCTGGGACTCATCCCAAAACTACTACTCATATGTTTCTGATTCTGGTTGGCTTGTCTTTGCTGCTTTCTCTTTTTCTTCTTTGAAACCTGTGAAAAATAAAACAAACACAAAAAAGAATGCAAAATATGTTACGTGTATGCATGCATGCATGAATGAATTTTATATTCCGTTGGGTTAGGTCTTTCCCCCAGTTCTCCAAGTGATTGCTCAATCTTCTCTCTGGTATCATGGCTCAATTTCTTGTCATTCTTATTATTCACGGGGGTGGTAGACTGGTCGCTCCCAGTCTTGATTTGGCTTTCTGTTCTCCGCTGTCTGTACTTGGTCAAGGTGAACCATATGGTGGGGCCTTCCATATCATCATACTATATTACATGCTACGAATAGTCCCAATAGCTACACATATTATCGTCCTCAAAGAATGCCCAGTATTGAAACCAGAGAACCTTCAAAACATCAATGCAACTCAAATCCAAGTCTTTGAATAAATGATCTAAGCCAGACTCAAATTGTGTGTGTGTGTAAAGGTTCTTTCACAGCTTGATCCTTAAGAAAGCCAACTCAATGATTTCGTCAAAAATCGAGATCGATGGGTCAAACCAACCTAGATGTCTCAATTATGTGTGCAGTTGCTTTTCCATGCTCAATGTGGTATGATTTTTTTTTCTTTTCCTTTGTCTCTCGTTTCATTTTGAACTTCATTTTTTTTTCAACACACCTACCCTTTAAGGTAGCATTTCTCCTCATGGTGGTCATAATACTCGCCCATGGGTAGCTTCACGCTTATCGGTTATAGGTGGTTCACTTCTTTTCTTTAGAGACTTTTCTTTCATTTTCAACCATACCACACATCATAACATAAGCAAATCAAGATAGACATCTAAGCAAACGGTCATTCACCGACCTACAATTTTTTCAACTAGTCACCTTGCCAGTTACTCAGGTTTTCACCGCTAAGAACCATAATCAAGTTGTTACGAGTCTAACATAGATCAATCACTCAAAGTATCAGATAAAAGCACATCAAGAGTTTATCGTTTCTAAGATTTCACCCTAAAGCAAATGATTTCATCATTGGACTTATGCCTAAATATCAAAGACTTAAAAACAAACAACAATTTTTTCTTTTCTTTTTTTTTTCTTTCTTTTTTTTTTCTTTTTTTTTCTTCTATTTTTTTTTCTTTTTTTTTTTTGAAGGCCCCCCAATGGTCTTTCTATCTCTGCCGTAAAGCTCTCTGTTTCTCGGTTTCCTTTTCTCCAATATCCATGTTTGCTAAACTCTTCTTTGACAAGTCTTCTTTTTCCTAACCCAACGGATATCTATGATGGCTTTAAGACACGGGGGTTAACATGATGCATGATGCATGAGATGCATGTGATGTATGAGACACAATATCCATGGGGTTATCAAAAGCATAAAGGGTGGCCCCTATAGGTCATACAACTATATTCACATGTGGGTTTACAGGAGTGTGGACCAAGGCTATCGTTTGACGAAGGATTACCCACAACTAGGACTCCCCACTCAAGGGTTCAAGCGACCAAGTGAGTGCACCTTTTTTATACCTTACGGTACGTGCCAACGAGTTACGGTGTGTGACTAACTGTCGGATGGTTTTCCCGTTTAGATTCCCCAGAGGGAGGGTGGAGCGAGCTCTCTTAAGTACCCAAGCCCTTTAGGCTCTTATCGCTTGATGTCAGGAATAAACAACGAGTCCTCCAAACTAGTTTGTCACAACGAGCTACAAGTGATGATTATCTAGGTGTCTTCACAGCTTTTCCCCGAAGGGTAGTGAGTGAAGGAAGACACCCAACCATCACCTAGCCTCGAGAAAGCCTTTGATTAACCCCCTCAACCCACTATAGGAACGGTCAACTAATGCACAAATTATACACATCACAAGACATGATTTCGAGGCCGATTCTCTAAATCCCCAGTGGAGTCGCCAGACTGTAGACAACAGAACTTGACGACGCTGTTCTAGGCTCGCGGCCTAGTTGGGAGTATGAAATAACATGGATTCGCCACCCGGTGTGAACCGGGACAAAGATTTAAGGCCGCACTCACCCCTCGCAAGGGAAGACCTCAAACCGTTGGGTTCGGAATGGTCCCTTACTTATGTCACTTGTGATGATATAATTTGTTCAATAAACTAACTGAATCTATTCAACATTCATGCTCAAGGGTACTTAGATCTAACATGCTTTCATCCAAAATTTCTACGCAATGTAACACAACAAGCATATTGAACCATTAAATCAACATGCATAAATCATTACCCAAACGCATCATAAACTAAGACATGCATAATGAACAACCTAAACATGCTTTAAAAAATAAATAACTAACTAATTAAACCATGCTTTAAATAATAAACAAATAACCTAAAGTCTATAACATGCTCAATACAAGTTAGGATGAGACGAGATACGTGTATCTTATGGTACGTGGCATTGTATCCCGAGTGCAGACCATACTATCGTCCATTCGGAATCGGCTATGGAATTTACGTCCGGTTTCCATCCGATATACCACAAAGGGAACACATATCCCGCTCATCCAACAATCACATCATGCTTCAAACGACTCTCATGCAATTATATATCAAAAAAAAATAAACAAAAATAAAGAAGATAAGTAAAAGGGTGCCCTCAGGTCTAACCTCTTTTGTCGTCTAAGAAAGGACGTTACACGTCCGTTGGAAGGGAGATTGATCATGCTTTTCCTTTCCGATTTGTCTATTCAATGTCTTTCCTCGCTGCTTTGATGCTCGGCTGCTGTTTCAAGTCCGTTTCGCTGCTATTTTCGCTGCAACGTTTCAGGTCACTGTTTTGGTCGTTTAGTGGACTGTTTTGGGTGATTTTGAAGGCTTAGGGGGGTGCGTTTGTAAGGAATTTTTAGGGATACTTTATGGAGGTTTTTGGGATGGTGTTTAGATGATTTTAGGAATGTTTTTTGGGCTAAGGACGCAACAAAAACTGACCAGAACAGAAGGTGAACTGCGGCAGTTCACAGGTGCAGTGGGGTGTTTTCAGGGACTGTTTTGGGGCTGCGAATGGGGCTGTTTTTGGAGGGTTTTTAGTGCGACTTTAGGGCTGTGAATAAGGTTTATTTGAGGGTGTTTTGGGCTGTGAATGGGGGCTGGAACTCGGCAATGGAGGGTTAAGTTTAGGGCTTGGGCGTGAAGGGTGTTGATGATGGAGGGAGGTGCGGCAATGGAGGCTATTGGATCTTGAAGGTGCGGCAATGGAGGCTTCAGGGGGATGCTTGGGCGTGCAATGGAGGCTTAAGAGAGTGCTTTAGGAGTGTGAGAGAGGTGTATGAGCTCGGTTTTGAATGGGGGGTGAAGGCCTCTTTTTATAGGCAAAGAGAGAAGACTTTCCTAATTAGATTAGGAAGGAATCTCCTAATTGATTTCTAATAAGGAATGCATCTCCTAATTAGGATTTGGGATTGGATTTGATTTGGTAGGGATTTGATTTGATTTCTTTTATTTAGGTAAGGATTTACAAGATTTAAACATGTGATAAATATGCATATACCTAAATAAAGGGGCTTTGGGCGTGAATCACATCCTTTGGGCATGGATTTGGTTTGACTTGGTTTGACTTGGGTTGACTTGGGTATTTGGGCTTGGTTTGGGTTAGGTATGTGGTCTATGGGAGTTTTGGGCCTAAGGTGAGCTTAGAAACGGAGGTATAACAAGCAACCGAAGCGAAAACAACGAGATTAAATCCATCAAAAATTCTATTTTCCAACTTTACCCTTCCAACGTCCGTTTCCCGCGACTTTCATGACTAAAGAAGTAGTTGCCTCCATACGACTCATCATTGGGCTAATGTGTAAAAATACAATGCCTACACCGTGCTGATGCTTTTATTGCTTTGACAGGTGGCTTGGGTACATTGGAGGAAATTTTTACAGTGTTATCATGGGTGAACCTGAACATACACCAGAAATCGCTTGGACTGTACAACGTTGAAGGATTTTATGATTTTCTTTGTGTGTTTCTTGATGATGCCCGAAGAAATGGTTTGTGTCAAAACCTTTAAAAGAACTCCTCTTCACTGCCAAAACTACTCCGGATCTAATTGACCAAATCTTAGCCTATGAACCACAAATTGACCTTATCCTTTCAAATATAAATTGGTCCGAGGACGATCGTGGTAAGAGGCATCGGATTAATCTGGATCTTAACCTTTAACTTTTCGTGTATAATTTCAGTTAACTAGGTTTTATCTTCTAAACTCTTCTTCTACTGTTTAAGACATTGGGGACAATGTCTCATTTAGGTTTGGGGGAGGGAATTAGTTGATCAGTATCTTGCTTTTAGTTGTGTGTTGTTTTTTTTTTTTAGTCCAAAAATTTTCGAAACATACAAAAAAATTTGAAAATTTTTCAAAATTACAAAAATATTTTGCATTTTTGTGTTTTTATTTTGACTAAAAATGTGAAATTGGTAAGAGATAGCTGTGTAAGGAGTTTCCACTCCTGAGACGTATCTCAAACCTATTTCGGAACAAGTTAATTTTGTTTATTTCCTTTTGAATTATTTAATTTGTGAATTCTCCATAATACTGACTAAAATGGATCTTCATATGCTTAGTTAGCAGGTATTATCATATGCATGGTAACATACAGACATGAGCTATAATTGAAAATTTTGTAATATTCAGTGCTCTAGTTTAATTGGAGGAAGCATCTCAAAAAGTGATGGAGTAAAAAAAAAAAAAAAAACATCTGAGATCCGAGTTATTAAGTCTGTAAGGGTGTTTTAACACCTAGTGCCCTAAAGCCAACTGGTTTGGGAGTCACTGGCCCAAAGCTCGCTACATGGATCAAGAATGTTGCAAAAATATATATATCTGAAGTCTGAGTAATTAAGTCCGTAGGGGTGTCTTAACACCTGGTGCCCTAAAGCCAACTGGTTTTGGGAGCCACCGACCCAATACTCGCTACATAGATGGAAGATATTGTATATAAATAAAAAAAAATCAAAAATCAAAGAAAAAATCAGAAAAATGAGAAAAATTATTTCATTACTACAAAAAGGTGTGAATTCTGATAAAACTTTAGGATAAAAATATTACTCTCTTATCAACAGCACTTGTGACTGTTGTGGGCAAAAATGAGTTGTTTAATATTTTGTTGGCTGTGTATATGGAGAATGGTAAATATAATCGGAGAATTTACTTATTCGGTAATTTAGAAGGAAAGAAAACAACTAGTGACTTGGAGTAGAAGTTTCACCTGAATAGTCACTAACTTCTTTATTCTATTTTCTTTTGTCTTTTTGCTTTTGTGTGCATTAGTTTTACTACCGTTTTACTTTTGTAAAATGTTTGTGGGTATCATTGCTGTAAACCCTCACGAGACTACAACTCGTCCACTAGGGATACCTAGGGGTTTAAAGGCGTGTTGCATACGCTAAATGCAACCGTGATCCCTACGAAAGTGGCTTAGTTAAATTTTATTTTAAAGATGTTCATGTTATTTTATTCTGTGTTTTGCTCGAGGACTAGCAAAATGTTAGGTTTGGGGGTGTGATGAGTGGTAATTATATCACTATTTCCCACTCATTTAACTTAATATTTTGTATAGTTTCTTGAGTTTTGCGAATATTTTGATATGTTTTGTGTTATTTTGTAGATAAATAAAGTTTCAGGACTCTCTGGAGGTGATTTGGCACCAAAACAGTGAAAAAGGACAAAAAAGGGAAAAATGGTCATTTGGCGTGTCGCGACGCTCATGCTGCGTCACGACACCTAACGTGTGCCGCACCATGCTAACGTGCGCCGGGGACACATGTCAGAATCTGAGAAGTTTGACTTTGCTAACGTGCGCCGGACTTTGCTAACGTACGCCGTACCACATGTCAACATCACAGCCGATCTGCTAACGTGCACCGTGAAACGTGTCATCATCTTATGGTGCCGACAATCACCATCGCCACATGTCGACACGTGTCATCCCGCGTGTCAGCCATGTCATCATCCACGTCAGCAGAAGACTGAGTCAATGTGCCACGTCACCGCCATGTCATCATCAGCCAATCACAGCGTGCCACGGGTCATTATTATATGGTGCCGACAATCATTATCGCCACGTGTCGCCATGTCAACGCCATGTCATCGCCACGTCAGCATAATCATTGAGTTGCCAGTCGCCTTGCCACGTGTCACCTTATCCGTATTCCACGTGGCAGATAAGAATCTGAGCCGACTAATCACGCATTGACACGTCAGCGCGTCTCGACGCAAGAAGAAACGTGCTCATCGTGACGCGCGGGGCTTATTGACACCTATAAATAGAGCTCGAAATTTCAGTTTCAGATGTACCTTCCTCTCTGAATTCTCTGATGTAAATATGGAGTTTTCTATCTAGTTTATTTTAATTTCAGTTTTGTAATTAATTTTAATTACGTTCTGTAATAATAGTAATTTACTTTCTTTACCTTTTCAGCTTTTACTATTCAACATGAGGAGGTAACTTCCCTCTGCTAGGGTGAAAGGTAATTCTTTTACTATTGCTATTCAGATTAATCTCCCTTAAATATAATATATTCACTATTTAAAATTTGACTTAATGAGGATACCGCTATATTGGTCGGTTGGTAATTCATTTTAAACTGGTTTAAACCTGACTAAGCAAGGATACCGCCAGATTGGTCGGTTGGTAATTAAATTTTCTTATCGCCTATATGGCAGGTTTATTTTGGTTCCGCCTTTATGGCTGGTTGGACTTAATTTGACTTAATCAGGTTACCGCCTATATGGCTGGTTGGTAAAATAATAACAGTTAATATATTATATTAAGGGAGATATCTAAATTAGTAGTAGTAAAAGTTTATCCTTTTACCTTAACATTTTATTTTATTGTAATTTACTTTTCAGCTTTTACTTTACCGTAATACTTTTCAGCATTTTTACTTTATGTCTTTTACTTTTAAGTTTTACTAGCCCTAGTTATGTGTCGTAACTAAGTTAGTTATATGGGTTGTGATGAATTCTAATATCACCGGTTTATAATGGGTTATTTTGTAGTTTTGGTAATTTAAAGGTTTACTTATTAAGTCTTAAGCTTAATGCGTCTTGTTAATTGGCCACTAATAAGATTGATCTGGTAAATCTAAAATAAACTTGACAAAGGAATTTTAGGTTTCAACCTTAGACTTAATAGCCCACAATCTTCCTTGAAGATATATAACCCTTTAATAGATTTCCTTACAGGATAGACATATACCTGTCGGGCGGGGGTAGCCATAATTGGAACTTAAACTTAATGAATCCGGGTAATTTGGTTGACATAGACATATGGTTCAATTGGGTTATACTGGGTATTTGCGTTTGACCATCGACAGAGGCTTTCGCATAATTTAGTGTTCCAGGTTAGTAAACCGATATATTACACAAACATGAAATAACCGATTCATCTTTTAAAAGATATTAGAAAGATTCACACCCTATATAGTTTCCTAATATTGAATTTTCTTAAACCTACTTTCGTGCAATTTATTTACTTGTTTTTAAATTTAAAATCATCACCATTTCAAATCAATCAATCAACTTATTAGATACTAGTAATCATTTAACCTCATAAAATTAATTGATAGGGTATTAAGTCCTCGTGGGATCGATACATTTTATACTACTTGAACGATACGTGCGTTTGCGTTATACGCATGTGATTACGCACCAGTCACTTTTTGTTATTCGTTGCTTGGACTCAGTCAAAGTAGATCATTTGATGCGGTGTTCCGTACTCATACCATATTACTCTCTTTTACAAGATGGTCCCAATAGTTATACATATTGTTGTCCTCAACGGATGCCCCGTGTCGAAACCAGAGAACTTTCAAAGTACTCGATGCGACTCAAATCTGAGCGTTTTGAATAAATGATCTGAACCAGACTCAAAGTGTGTGTGTGCCAAGGTTATTTTACAGCTCGATCATTAGGTAAGCCAACTCGATGATTTTTTTTCAAAGAATAGGATCAATGGGTCAAACCAACCTAGATGTCTTGATAATGCTCTGCAATTACTTCTCTGTACTCCCTATGATATAGTTTTCTTTTTCTTTTCTTTCGTCTCTTCATATATATATATATATATATGTATATTAATTTAACACACCTACCCTTTAAAGTAGCATTGTCCTCATGGTGGTCCTTACTCGCCCATGGGTAGCTTCACGCTTATCGGTTATAGGTGGTTTATATTATCTTCTTTAAGAACTTTTCTTTTGTTTCCAACCATACCACATATCGTAACACAAGTAAGTCAGGATGGACATCTAAGCGAACAGTCATTCATCGATCCGTAATCTCTTCAACTAGTCACATTGCCGACTACTCAGGCTTTCACTGCTAAGATCCTATAATTAAGTGCTTGCGAGTCTAGTCAATATCAACTACTCAAAATATCGGACGAGAGCACATCTCGCACTTATTGTTTCTAAGGTTTCACCCTAAAGCAAACGATTTCATCATCGGACTTATGCCTAACCGTTAAGGACTTCTATGTCTTTTCTCTCTCTCTATTTTGTTTTCAACTCCACTGGAATTTTTTTTCAACTGATGATAGTGTGGGCCTCGACCCTGGGATTCATTCCCGAAAACTGCTGGTAATGTGGGCATCGACCCTGAGATTCATTCCCGAAACTGCTGATAGTGTAGGCCTCAACCCTAGGATTCATACCCGAAACTGCTGATAATGTGTTGCTGCTCCCGGCTTGCTCGTATTTGCCATTTTTCCTTCTTTTCTTCAAAACCTGCGAACACAAAACAAAAAGTTGCAAGTATGTGACGTGTATGCATGTATGCATGAATGTGTTTTCTATTTCGACGGGTTATGCTTTCGGCCAGTTCCTCCGGTGATCGCCTGGTTTTCTCTTCCTCAGGCAAGATATTATTTCAACCTGTCCACATTGATTGGCTCGGTGAACTCGTTCCCTTCCAAATCTGACAGTCTCACTGCCTTCGTTTCCCATTACTTTCTTGACTATATAGGGCCCTTCCCAATTGGGTCTGAACTTTCCTCTTGGGTCCATCGTCAACGGCTTTGACTGTTTGAGTACTAAATCACCTTCTCTAATCTTGGTAGGACACACATTCTTGTTGAATTCTCGGGCCAATATCTTCTGATACAACTGAATATGGTGCAAGGACTTCATTCTTTTCTCATCTAACAATGCTAACTATTCGAATCTCTGCGAGGCCCATTCTTGTTCAGGTAACTCTGCCTCTGCTAGTACCCGTATTGACTGTATCTCTATCTCCACCGGTAATACTGCTTTCATTTTGTAAACCAATGAATATGGCATGGCTCCCATTGCCGTTCTCACAAAAGTTTTGTACCCCCACAGGGCGCACATCAGTTTGTCCACCCAATCCTTGTAACTTTCCGTCGTCTTGGCTAGTATCTTCTTTATAGTCTTATTGGCTGCCTCGACTGCCCCATTTGCTTATGGTCTGTAAGGTGACGACTTGTGATGTCCTATCTCGTACCTTTGTAGCATCACATTCGTTTCTCCTCAAAACTGGACTTCGTTGTCTGTTACCACGTGATGTGGCATTCCATATCGACATATGATGTTCCGGGCTATGAACTTCACCATCTGCTTTGCTGTAACATTACGAAACAACTTAGCTTCTACCCATTTCGAAAAGTAGTCTACTGCCACTACTATGAAACGATGCCCATTTGACGCGTGTGGTCAAATTTCTCCAATCATGTCAATTCCCCATGCAGAAAAAGGCCACGGCTCTGATAGCCCGTGTAACTCCGTGTGCGGTAAATGGTTCAAGTTATTGTGTGCTTGACAATCGTGACAATGCTTCACCAGTTTCACGCAGTCAGCTTCCATGGTCGACCAGTAGAAACCTTATCTCACTATCTTGCGGGACAAGTTCAATCCGTTCATGTGCGGTCCACACACTCCAACGTGCACTTCTTCCATCGATTTCCGAGCCTCTTCCTTTCTTAAACACTTCAGCTGGATGCCATCAGCTTGTCTTTTATATAGTTCTCCCTTCAAACTCACATACTGGGAGGCTAACTTCTGAATGGCTATCATGTCCTTTCTACCGGCTTCTTCCGAGAATTCCCCGCGTTCTAGGTATTGTTGAATATCGTAGTACCAAGGTTTTCCTGTTGGTTTCTAATGTGGTCCCAAGAACATATTTGAACAATGAAAAGAATGAATACTCAAATAAGTGAGGCGGAATCACATTTACATTGAACGGATTTTGAAGAAGATGAACACCAAAGTATCTTTGATCTATTCGGCCAAGGTGGTCCTTTATTTGATGATGAACAAGCTCCAAGCCTTTGAAAAGATTCCAAGCTCTTAGATTAGTTTCCCTATCACCTAGTGATGATTCCTTGAATCTGCTAGCAAGATTGAAAGAAAAACAATTTTTCTTTCCTTTAATGGAGCTCACGGTTTTTTGAGCAATGGGAGAGAGAGAGAGAGTTTTCTTTTGTTTGATTTTTGTTTTCTAAAAACATTAATGCAAAAAAGGTGTCACAAAAGTTTGGTATATGGCTTTCAAAAAGTCAAAACCATTTTGTAGCCAAAAAATGCATTAAAGGCTCTCAACAACCAACATCATGAATAGTGACTAGTTGTCACTCACCAAAAAGGTGAATGGACATCCATCACTAAAGTGACATGCGATGTGACGAGCGATGTGACTTGTGGCCGCACTTGATTCAAAATCGGAGTGGCCTCGCAAACACATCCCGGGCTCGGTTTCATTAATTCCAAATTAACAAATTTTTCCTTTGCGACGTAATTAAATCAAATTTAATTAAATAATAATGCCAAGCAAAATTATTATTCACGTCGCTGGCAATTAATTCTAAATTAATTCGTTAGCCCGAATTAAAATCTAATTTTAATTTCGCGTCGAAATCTAATTTCGTTTAATATATCGAATATATTATTTTAACGAATAATTCCGAATTAATCTTTCTCTCTCTTCAAATAGTATTTTATCCTAGATAAAATTTCTCAGTAATTAATCTCAGATTAATTAAGTTCGAATCAAACGTCATCGGTGAATCTTCGGGAAGCGACCCAAGCGATCCATGGATATGTTGGCAGTAAATCCGGTCGTAGGACTATCCGAACACGTACGTACCTAATACTACATTTTTACCGATTTACGAGACATGGTTGACTTCTAGTAAAGCACCGTGCCTACCCAATTCTCCTAAAATATTCTTAATGGAATATATAATCTATATCAGGCGTAGTATACGTAGTATTGCATATTGCGATCTAGTATCGATGGTCACATGCAAGGCCTGGGGCTGGAATAGTGTCTGCCCCGTACGAAGCATATATCGGATATCAAGCAACTAGTCTCTTTAATCGGATAATCATGACCAAGTCATATTATCCCGATGGTTGCAACCAATTTAGAGTACCAGTTATGTATCCCTGCGTGATCATCATCTCCATATGACTGAAGTGATACTCCATCTTGACATCACACCCAATACACTACGATTCTCAATAAACCCAGAAGAGGCGTACACAGAACCTGTTAAAGTCCTGGACGACCAAAAACCAAAGCGTATTGATTGTCGCAAGTACTAGCGAGCAAGTCTCAGGTTAAGACCAAATACATCTACCCTGATGCGGATTCCTATAGACACATAGTCATACTACCAATGGGATTCTGTGGGGTCTTATCCAGAGCGAAGCTGTTTCCGTACCATCGGTAAACACAACCTCATATCACACTTGCATAAGTATCAAATATTTAAATATATGAGAACTATGACGTTACGCTTCCATAACACGCACAAGTGCAATACTAGTCTATTCCGCATTATCGATGTCAGTCTTGATAATACTACGACTAGGGATATTTAATGATTAAACCTTTATGGATTGATATTGTCTCATATTTATAATCTGGAACTAATCATAAGGACTTTTATCATTTATATATTCAAGTAATCAAATTACAAAATGATGATAAATACCAATTTCATTGCTACATAATAATTTCTACAAAAACCACAATGTCTTTTACAAAATAGTGACACTATGGGTCATAATTTTCTAAACATTTCCATCATCGACTTCTACTTCCAAGATCCTTTCTATCTCATAACTGGGCTTGCTTCCTATCGTCAACACTAGAGGTCTCATTACCAATTTCTCTGGGTTTTCCTAAGTTGATGAACGCGTCTGCCATTTGGTTCCCTTCTCGCGGTAAGTACTGGAACTTACAGTCAGGGATAGCATGTGCTAGCTTCCTGAGATGAAATAGGTAGGGTCTCAATCGCTCCTCCTTCAATTCCCATTCTCCTTACATCTGTCGGACTACCAACATTGAGTCTCCATAGACTTTTACGCTCTTAGCTCCTAAGGTTATTAGCGCTGTCAATCCAAAGGCGCATGCTTCATATTCGGCCATGTTGTTGGTTACTCCGAACGTCAGCCTCTTGGCCATAGGCAGGATTTCTCCTTCGGGGTTTACTGTCACGATTTCTATTCCGGCTCCTTTATGATTCACCGCTCCGTCGAAATACATCTTCCATCATTGGACCGTTATTGCCTGGATTTCCTCGTCGAGGACTTCAAACTTGTATTGATCTCCTTCTATGGGTTGTAGCGCTAATAACTCCGTTACGGGTCGCCCTTTGATTACCTTAGAAGTGATATATTCAATATTAAACTTTGTCAACAATACCAACCATCTTCCTAACTTCCCTACAAGTGAAGGTACCGAATGCAGATACTTTAAGGGATTCTTCTTTGCTACCACTTAGATCTTGTAGGATTGGAAGTAATGATGCAACTTTCTGGAAGCCCATACTACCGCCAAATAGATCTTCTCTACTTCTTGATAGCGGGCTTCATATGGAAGCATCTTCTTACGGAGGTAGTAGACTGCGTGTTCTACCCATATCTCATCTACTTGTACCATCATCGCCACAGTGCTACGGGTTCTACGGCCAAATACATCACTAAGGGTTTGCCCGGTCTTGGAGGTTTCAGGACATGAGGTTTCACCAGGTATTCTTTGATCTTGTCAAAGGCTTCTTAGCATTGTCTGTTCCACTTCACCGGCTAGTCTTTCCTCAACAGCTTGAAAATGAGCTCGCAAACTAACGCCAGCTTAGCAATGAATCGGCTGATGTTCTGGATTTTCCCGCGGAAGGCTCTAACTTCTTTCTCCATCTTCGGCGTGGGCATCTCAGTAATCGCTTTGATCTTCTCAGGGTCTAATTCTATTCCTCCCATTCCTACCGTATGTCCTAGCAGCTTTCCCGATGTTACCCCGAACACACACTTCTTGGGATTTTAATCGTAGGTTGTATTAGTCGACTCTTTGATGGAACTTCTCTAGCGCTTCTATGTGTCCACTTCTCATCTCTGACTTCACCATCATGTCATCTACGTATACCTCGATCTCCTTATGAATCAAGTCATGGAATAACGTAGTGAACATCGTTGATAAGTGGCTCATGCATTCTTGAGCCAAACGGCATCACTTGTAACAATACGTGCCCCACTCAGTGACAAGGTAGGTAGTCTTATGCTTGTCTTCTTCAGCCATAAGAACCTGATTATATCATGAGAACCCATCCGTGAATGAGTACATAGCAAAATAAAGCCGCACTGTCAACCAGTACGTCAATATGGAGTAAATGAAATCATCTTTTGGGCAAGCTTTGCTAACCACTCGGGGTATTTCACTACTTCTAGACATCTCACGTCTGTCTATTTCTTGACTTCTTCTCTAACTTTTTCGGCCCATTCAGGTCTCATTCTTCGGAGCTTCTACTTTACTGGTTTCATGTTCGGATAGGTTGGTATTGTGTGTCGGGCAATACTTCTATCTACTCCTAGCATGTCCTTGTAAGACCAAGCTAATACATTAGCGTATTTGATTAACATTCCCTCTAATGCCTTCCGCTCCTCAGAGGTAACCTCACTCGCAATTAGAACTTCATTGAGGTCTTCAGGCGTACCAAGGTTAAATGCGTTTGTTTTGGTTGAGTTAATGTCAAATATGTTCATGTCGTGCAAATTAAACGGAAGAGGCTTAGGAAAATAAGCGAAATGAATGTCTTTATTATTAGCGAATGCGGATTACAATCAAAAAATTAGGGAAATAAACATCTTCGTCATCTGCAGCTTGTCTTCTTCTGTCTCATTGCTCTCCTCAAGCGTCAAACTCTCTAACTGCATCAGCTCCTCCCACTTGTCTTCCTCCTTTGCAACTTCTTCTTCCAGTGGCTCCTTGTCCATCATGTCCTGGAAGATCTCGAATCCCGGTACCATGATCCCATTGACTTCCACTGGTTCAGGCTCTCCTTGATACCATGTAGCTTTCACGAAGTATTCTGTCAACTTCAACCCTTTCTTCTTAGTCTTCGGCGTATCCTCATCGGATTTGTATCCCAATCCTCTCTTAGTGGTCTACCCCTTGAAGTCTGGTAGCGCTCCTCCAATACCCGATCATGTGCCTGGCTCAAACTTCATCTTCTCCATGATCCTAGACACCTTATGATCCACCCAATCCTCAAAGTTTGCCGCCACCTGGAACCTTGTGAAAGGCTGTATCTCCAAAGTGGCCACACATTGTCTGCCTCAGCTCTGATGGTGTGATGATATCTCCCCCGTACGGAAACTTAATAACCTGGTGCAAAGTGGAGGGCACGCCCCCAAGCTTGTGAAACTATGGCCTCCCCAAAAGCAAGGCGAAAGTGGCTGGGATATCAAGCACCGTGAACTCAACCTCATCCTCAATTGGGCCCACTTTGACTACCACAACAAAACTGCCCTCTACTCCCCGCTTATTGACACCATACACCTTGGTAGTCATGTTGGAGGGACTCAAATCTATCGTCTTCATACCCAACCTTGACAAAATCTTCAAAGGGCATACATTGATAGATGAGCCATCATCCACCATCACACAAGATGTTCTCTTTCCCTTCACTTCCGTTCTTATGAACAGTGGCCTATTTTGATCTCTTCCCTCCAACGGGAGTTCATCCTCAGAGAATGTTATCACCTGCAAAGCTTCCTTCAGTACCAACCCTACGAACATTGTGGGGTTAGCATCCTCTGGTACCAATATATTACTCAAAGCCTTAACCATGGCGCGCATGTGGTCCTGAGATGCACACAACAACTCCCAAGTCTTCTTCAAATGATGCAGCACTACATCTCCTTCAGTATTACCCGTATTCTCTGCCACTTCTCTGCCTTCTGCCAATACTTCCTTGCCTTTCTCCGCTACATCACTGTAAAAAATGCCCACTGCGTGTCATCCCCTTCAACTCCTCTTCATCACTGCTCGAGAAGTTCTCCCAGAAATTCTTCCCCTGCTCCACTTCCTCCTCACTACTGTTATCCCATATCCCCAGGCAAAAGGCTTGGCGGTCAAGGGTTTGGAGGACAAGGCTTTCGGGTAAGCCAGAGCTAATCATGTATGTGGGTGGTGGAACTGAGTGATAATTGGGTATGAGGTTTCTCTGTGTGTTGGGTTGTTCTTTTTCTGTGTCAGGTATTATGTGGGAGTCGATGAGGTCTTGGATTTCATGCATGAGGCGGGCGCAGCTGTTGGTGTCATGGCCTTTTTGCTGGTGGTAATGGCAATATAGGTTCATATGAGGTGTGGTGGTGGAGGGTTAGGAAGTGGTCTAGCTTCTAAGGGTTTTAGGAGTCCATGTCTCTTCAACATCTCAAGCACCTTAGACAAAGGCTTGCCAAGGTTAGAAAAATGCCTGTTTCTGATGGCAGTAACCTCAGCAGAAACGGGCTTGGTTCCCGACGGCCCCCCAATGGTCCTCTTATTCAGGCCATAAAACTTCCTATTCTCAGTTTCTTCCTCCTCAATATCCATAACAGTCTCCCTCAACTGTCGAAAATCGCTAATCATAGAGTTCATCCTCCTCAGCTTACCGTAAATAGAGGGCTTAGTGCCCTTGATGATTATCCTGATCTGGTCATTCTCTAAGGGCTGAGTCTACATCTTCAAAAGTTGGCTCCTCCAGCGATCTACATAATCCTTGAAGCTCTCATCCGGCTTCTGTTTGGTATTCTCCAAGTCACGAAGCGAAAAGTCGATCTCCAAATTCGTGACATACTGATTCAGAAAGGCCTCCGCTAATGCCCTCCAATCATCCTTGACCTTCCTCTCAAGGACATGATACCACACCACAGGCGCTCCCTCTAGCGACATCCCGAACATCTTCTGAACCTGCCGCTTCGACAGACCCACCGAACTCATCACAGAAACATATTTTCAGATATGGACCCTCGGATCCCGTTCCCGTTGAACTTGGCTATGTCGGGCATCTTGAAGTGAGAAGGCAACTGCTCCTCGAAAGTCATCGCCTCTTAGTCTAGTAAATCTTCATGCTTACCCCTCATCTTGCGGGTAACTGACTCTACCTGATCCCTGAGTTTCTGCAATTCTATCTAAGACCCGGCTACCCTTCCCATGGCGTACTTAGCCATGTCATCATCAAAAACAGGGATCTCATCACTCATCCTGTTCGGAGGCTATTCACACCTGAAATTCTCAGAGCTTTCTGCCCCTCATGCACGGGGCACTACCATATTTTCCACAGCAGTGGTCAAAGCTTGCAACTGCTCGGTAATCTTAGTGAGATTAGTTTCCAACTGATCCATGCGCGAGAACCCTCATTATCTGACTCACTCATGTTCGCTAACTTTTTTTTGACGAGTCTTCTTCTTCTCTAACCCAACGAGTATCTGTGGTGGCTTTAAAACTACAAGTTAGCATGGTACATGTATGCGTGCGATGCATGAGATATATAAAATACGTGAGGTGATCAAACAGAATATATCCTTCCAACCTTATTTCTCCCACACCCGTGGTAAGCCTATTTTGGTTCATATATCGTTTATTCTATGCACCAATGTGGGGTTCATAAAATCATTATCTCATATGCTACAAAGGCGAACCTTGGCTACCTCAGTCTTTTTCCATCGATAAGAGACAAAAGCCACATATTTACAACATTGGCTAAGCCGATTATGGGATCATGCCATTGTCTAGAAATGATGAATTGGGCTTTCGGCAACCGTGGTCATGGGGATGAGCTTAGAGGCGTCCAAAAGTATGCAAATATGCCGTAAACAATGCGTATCCTTTCTGAACGAAAGCCAGTACGGATATCAAACTCGTGCTTCTAGCATATTTGGATCACGTTGGGGCTTTCCAAACCCATCAAGGTTTTCATACAAGTTGGCCCATTATCATTTCAAAGCATTCAATCATATTACTGCGAGGTGTAAACTTGTCCCAGTTGAAAAAGGCCCAACAGGTTTACATTTTTGCCATAACGTGGCTAAACAACTTAAAATGATAGGGGGCCTAAACACAAAGTGGCCCATCGGCAGTTCAGAAGCTTTTGGCCCAATCGTCATAAGATACAAACTCATCTCAGTTTAAATGGCCCAACAAGTACACATCTCATGACAAGAAGTCCAAATGAATCCAAATGATGATGGTCCCAAACAAAAACGTAAAAAGTGGCTTCTATTGGTCATATAACTATGGTTCTCATGCAGTTTTATGGGAGTATTGATAAAGGCTTCTGCTGGCGAAGGGTTGCCCACAACTAGGTCTCCTGACTCAAGGGTTCGATCGACCAAGTGAGCGCACCCTTTTTATACCCTAAGGTACGTGCCAACGAGTGATGATACCATATAATGATCCGCCGCTTCGAGCGAAAATGACTTCACGATACATGATACCATCAAGGTAAGAAAGGGTATGAAAAATATGAGACAAGGTTAACTAAAGCACAAATCAAAAACATTACAAGACATTATTTCAGGGCCGATTCTCTAACCTCAGTGGATTCGCCAGACTGTAGACAATGCCATAGAGGTGGGCGACGCTGTCCGGGCTCGCGGCCGAATCGGGAGTACGGAGTAGTCCGTGGAGTACTAAACCAGAGAAATAAAATGGAGTCGCCACCCAGTGTAAATTGGGAAATGATTTAAGGCCGCACTCACCCCTCACAAGGTAAGACCTCAAACCGTTGGGTTCAGAATGGTCCCTTACTTATGACAATTGTAATGAAAAGATTTATGCAATAGTATAATCA
Organism: Zanthoxylum bungeanum; assembly: GCA_019454045.1. Classification (NCBI taxonomy): domain Eukaryota; kingdom Viridiplantae; phylum Streptophyta; class Magnoliopsida; order Sapindales; family Rutaceae; genus Zanthoxylum; species Zanthoxylum bungeanum. The sequence continues at coordinate 8,642 of SKCR01001570.1, read as the reverse complement.
AGTCTTATGCAACACATGCAAGATAATGTAATCAACACACATTGCACACCCATAAACGTAAATAAATAAAAATGAAGACAAATGCATAATTTCATAGACATATTAAACAATGAAGCACAATAATGTAACTAATAAAACCTATAAAAGCATTAATAATAAAAGCGGATAATTAGATATGTAATGCAAACGAAATGACCAAAGAAGCAAACATGCATGAAATATGATGAAAGGAGGTCTGTTCATTGTATGTGCGTTCATCCAGTGTTCAGAAACACGTTCGAACGGTAAACAGAATGTTCGCGAATGTATATCGTTTGAAAACGCGTTCGAACGGGATAAGGTCTGAGGTATGGTAAAACAGAAGGCATGTGTGTTCGAGTAGCGTTCGGAAACCCATTCGAACGGAAATGAGACATAATGTTCGAGTTCGTATAGTGTTCAGAAACACGTTCGAACGGGAAAAGACCTGATGCATGGTAAAATAGAATGCATACGCGTTCGAGTAGCGTTCAGAAATGCATTCGAACGGAAATGATACAGAATATTCGTGTTCGTATAGCGTTCGTAAACACGTTCGAATGGGATAAGACCTGATGCATGGTAAAACAGAATGCATGCGCGTTCGAGTAGCGTCTAGAAACGCGTTCGAACGGACTGAGGTAGAATGCATAAGTTCGTGTAGCGTTCGGAAACGTGTTCAAACGAGATTACCAAAGTGGTATCTAAAATGACACAAACACATGCGCGAATGCTTCTCAAGCGGTACGTGGAGTTGTATCCCAAGTACAGACCGTACTACCATCCATTCGGATTCGGCTACGGAATTTATTTCTGGGCTTCCATCTGATATACCACAAGAGGCAACACTCAAGCACTAACACAACATGAATGTAAGGTGAAGAATGAAAACATAACAACCAAAAAGGGTAAGTGACAAGATCAACAGAAGAAGGGCGCTACAAAACTATGGTAAAGGTAGCCTTTGGGCATTTCCCTCGAATAGAGGACCTTTAATCCAACACGATTAGCCCATGCGCACGAGATGACCATTCATAGATAAACAAAGCAATAATATACGGGAAAGAAATAACGGAATGATAAAAAAGATGCGACTAGGGCCTACATATATATGGGACTTTGTATGCCCGATTGAACGTATTTCACATTCAACGAAGTGTACTTCATCCGGTGCAGCAAAACGTCGTGGTAAAGGTAGCCTTTAGGCATTTCCCTCGAATAGAGGACCTTTAATCCATCATGATTAGCCCATGCACACGAGATAGCAATGCATGAATAAACAAAGCAATGATACACAAAAGGTAAAGAACATAAAATAAAAGAGATGTGACCAAGGCCAACATCTATATGGGACCTCATATGCCCGATTGAACGTATTTCACATTCAATCAAGCATAATTTGTCCGGCGCGGCAAAAAATCATGGTAAATGTAGCCTTTAGGCATTTCCATCGAATATAGGACCTTTAATCCAATATAGTTAGCCCATGCGCATTAGATTAACAATGCATAAATAAATAACATGCAGAAAGTAAGTAACATAATAGTAAAAGAGATGCGACTAAGGCCAACATCCATGTGGGACCTCGTATGCCCGATTGAATGTATTTCACATTCAATCGAGTATTTTTTGTCCGGCGCGGCAAAACATGTGGTAAGGGTAGCCTTTTGGCTTTTCCCTCAAATGGAGGACCTTTAATCCAACGTGATTAGCCCATGCGCACTAGATTAACAATGCATAAATAAAGAAACAACACATAGAAAATAAATAGCGGAACAATAAACATAAAATTAAATAACAAAATGAAACACATGTTTGAAATTTCTCAAGCGTACGTGGAGTTGTATGCGTGAAGAGCCCAGAAGAGAGGAAGGGTTTGGGTTATGTCCCTTTTTATAATGGTGGGCTAGGTTTTATTTGTTTGTGCATGGGATTTCAAAAGGAAACAAAATCATGCAATAAATGGGATGCATTTAATTCAATTATTAAAGGAAAGGATATTGAGTATTTTGGTGGGGGATATCTTTGATTTGGGAGGTGATTTATTTAGATTATGAAGGGGATTTGATTGGATTTTGACATGTGTTAAATGTGTTTTGAATATTTTGGATGGGATTTGGTGGGCCTTGGGCGTGTGGGTTGGTTGTGTGTGGGCTTCGGGATTTTGGACCGAGGCTAATAGTTAAAACAGGGATTAATCGAGCGAACCCGAGGCTAAACAAACGAATTAAATCTGAGGATATACTTATTTTTGAATTTTTCCTTCCGACGTCCGTTTCCCGCAACTTCCGCAGCTTATCGGGTAGTGCCTCCAAACGAGGCTCATCATCGGGCTTCTATGTAAAAATGCAAGTGTCTACAGCTTCTTACTTTTTGAACATCTCTGCAAGCATTTCTTTTATTTCTTGTTCTTTTTCATACACATGGCCTTTGTTCTGTTGTTGGAATCCGACTGGTGGATTGTTCTTTTGCCCTGAATTATTACTCCATGTGAAATTGGGATGATTCCTCCACCCCAGATTGTAGGTGTTGGAATATGGATTGTTCCTCTGTCTGTTGAAATTATTGACATAATTCATCATCTCATCATGTTGGTTTGTCTCTGGTGTTCCTCCATATGGTGAATTTATGGCACCGGCTATGTTTACAACTTGCGTGCTAAGTGTTTCCATGAATTTGCACATGTGTTCCAGCTTGGCATTCATTGCTGTGTTGGCTCCAACTTCATGGATTCCTGCTATTCGTTGAATCATGCTCCTTTTTGTTGGCCACAAGGAATTATTTTTGGTCACTTCTTCGATTAGGTCTCAGGCATGATCCTCTCATTTTGCCATTAAAACTCCTCCAGCTGCAGCATCAATTGTAGTTCTCATTAGTCCAGAAAGTCCATTATAGAAGGTTTGGACTTGTAGCCACTTTGCAATCTCATGGTGAGGACATTTCCGGAGCAATTCTTTGTATCTTTCTCAAGCTTCGCAAAGGGATTCTTATTCATGTTGTACAAAAGATGTAATATCATTCCTCAGCTTTGCAGTTCTGGCTGGTGGAAAGTACTTTGCAAGTAATTTGGTGGCTCGAGTCATTCCTCAGCTTTACAGTTCTAGCTGGTGGAAAGTACTTTGCAAGGAATTTGGTGGCTAGAGTGTTCCAAGTTGTGATGGAACCTGCTGGTAGTGAATGTAGACAAGCCTTAGCTCTGTCTTTTAAGGAATATGGAAAAACACTCAATCTCGTTGCTTCTTCTACCGCTCAATTGTAATTGAATGTGCCACAAACTTCCAGTAAGTTGCTGATGTGGGCATTAGGATCTTCAGTTGCATTCCTCTCAAACTGAACTGACTATTATATCATCTGGATGCATGTTTTAATGTCACACGCATTTTCTGGTAAAGGAGGAAGTACAATACAGGAAATGAAGCCGTCAACCACCGGAATAGTTCTTTCTCGAATGGGAATTGGTGGTGCAACCTCCAAAGGCTCAGGTTCCATGTTGATGATTGCTTCTTAGCCTTCCCACCTTTCCCTTCTCAACTGTCTGATGGTTCTTTCAATTTCTGGGTCAAGCGGACGAATTTCAAAGCTTTTGGTTCTTCTCCTGTAGTGTCTGAGAACCTGAACCAGAAGAAAACTGAAATAATAAATAAAAATAAATTAGACACAAGTAAATGTATCTAACCCCAAAATTAATAGTGAAAGATAAATAAGTCCCCGGTAACGGCGCCAAAAACTTGACCGGTCTAATCACACACTTATAATGCAAGCGCACGTATCGTTCAAGTAGTATAAAATGTATCGATCCCACGAGGACTTAATACCTTAGCTATTAATTTATGAAGCCAAATGTTTTCGAGTATCTAATAGATTGGTTGTTTGATTGGATGGTGATTCTAGCTAAAGACAAGTAAATAAAATAGTGCAAAACTAAATTAAAGGGAAATTAAATATTAAGAAACTATCTCGGGTTGTGAATCCTTCTAATATCTTTTAAAGATGAAGTGGTTATCTCATGTTTGTGCAATATATCGGTTTATTAACCCGGAACACGAAATTATGCAAAAGCCTATGTCGATGGTCAGATGTAAATACCCAGTATAACTCAATTAATCATATGTCTATATTAACCAAGTTACCTGAATTTATTAAGATTAAGTTCCAATTGTGGCTACCCCCGCCGACAAGTATATGTCTATCCTAGAAGGAAATCTATTAAGGGGTATCTAATCTTAAGGGAGATCGTGGGCTATTAAGTCTAAGGTTGAAATCTAAAATTTCTTTGTCAAGTTTATTTTAAGTTTACCAAATCAATCTTATCAATGGCCAGTTAACTAGAAGCATTAAGCTTAAGACTTAATAAATAAACCTTTATATTACCCAAACTATAAAATAACCTCTTATAAACCGGTGATATTGGAATTCATCACAACCCCAGATAACGAGTTTAGTTACGACACATATCTAAGGCTAGTAAAAGCTTAAATAAAGTAAATGACATAAAGTAAATACATGAAATTAAAAACGTAAATAAAACGATAAAGAAAATGATGGGGTTAGAGGATCCACTTTTATTACTTCTATTTTAGATATCTCCCTTATTATAATATATTAGCTTTGCATGACATTACCAACCGACCATAAAGGTATCCTGATTAAGTAAAATTTATAATTAATTCCAACAGACCATAAAGGTGGTATCCAATTTAGTCAGGTTAAAATCAATTCAATTAAGTCCAACCGACCATAAATGCGGTATCCCATTAAGTCAGATTTTAAATAGTTTATATATTATAATTAAGGGAGATTAATCTACATAATAGTAATAAAAGCTTAACCTTTAGCCCCGGCAGGAGGGAGTTACCTCTCATGCTGAAAAATAAAATAAAAACAGAAAAGTAAAATAAAGAAAGAACTATTGTGTAAATTAAAATAAATTAAATACAGAAAGCTGTAAATAAACAAGCAAGATACATTCTTCTTAGTATTCTTAAGGAATTCCTCAGAAGAAAGTATGAATTAGAATTCTGAAATCGGCCTCAATTTATAGACAAAGTTTGGCCTCAAGCGTCGCGATGCGCCGTTGATTAAACGAGATCGTGACACGTGGCGTCGACAGCATCGACATCTGAATTATTGGTTTGGCGTCGTGAATCAAAATGCTTGCACATCGTGACTCTGACTTCATCATGATGTCAGCAATGATGTGTTTCAATGATGAGTGTCGGCAGCATATGATGGTGACACATGTCCAGTGCACGTTAGCAAGATTGATGTGATGTGACACATGACAGGCGCATGTTAGCAAGTGCAAATGTTAGCAAGTCTGCTATGATTGTGACACGTGTTTGGCGCACGTTAGTGGCGCATGATATTCGTCGGCGTATTTTAGCACGGCCCATTTTAGCAGGAAATTTACATTTTTGCCCTTTTGTCCATTTTCGTTGTTTTGGCCCCGAATTGCTTCCAGAGAGTCCTGTTATTTTATTTATCTACAAAATAACATAAAACACATCAAAATATTCACAAATCTAAAGAAACTATACAAAATATTAAGTAAAATGGACAGTAAATATTGATATATTTACCGCTTATCAACAGGTCGGTTAGTAAAATCTGCTGAGACTAGTTTATGTCGTATATCATGACTTGGTTCGATGGTTTATCCCAAAGAACCATAAGTCTCGGGAGACTCGTGTAGACATGTAGGTGTTTATTTGATAAAAATGAATGTCTCACTGAAGATTTCCTAATATATGGTACACCAACGTCAATAGGAATCTTCTCAAGTTGAGCGAGCATAGTGATCATTTGACTTGACATACCACAATGGATATATGAGTTATCCTCCACACTTTGATGGCAGTCACGTCACTGATATATTTAGATCAAACCTCTGCATGTTCGTTGGGTGTGGACTGATGCTCATGATATCTTGTGCGTATCAAGATAGAATCCGCCAGTCTTGTGTACAGGGCATATGCATCCTACACGTGTTTGCGATCTAGTAAATCCATGGCCGTAGTATAACTTCGGAAATCAGTTCCGAGTGTTATTTAGAGATCGTAAATTTGAATGTCGACAATATTATACCGAAAGGATTTGACGTTCTTATCTATATCACAGGTATAATATGGATAGCCTGTGATGGAGGGATTATACGTATGCAATGAACTCGACTTGTATAGTTTAGCGAGATTATCTGTGGTCATCAAAATTCATGAGTGGGTGAATTATGGATACGAAATTGGATTTCATGATGGATAAACCTAAACTTAGAGAGTCTCACAATATGAAGTGTACTCATTGAGCACTTGGGCAACGCGTTATGAATAATACAGATTATTCATAATATTTCATCGGATTAAATGAGTTAATTCGAATCGTTTAAACGGTTAAATGAAAACATATGCATAGGGGCACTTTGGTTAATCGTAATTATTTTATTTGATACATAATTTGATTAGATACACATTAATTATTTGTCAAATGAGATTTTGACACTTGCCATTAATATATGGATTTGTTATTTAATATAAATAAAAATACATATATAATAACAATTATATTAATTAATTATTTAGATATTTAAATATTAAATATTTAAATAATTAAATGATAAACTTTTTTTCATAATAGTTATGATAAATGTTTAATTATAATTGGTTACATGTGGCATGGTTTAATTAAACTTTAGGTGTGCAAATTTGATTTATTAACATAAAGTTTAATTATATTTAATTTATTTAAGATTCTAAAAATTGCCATTTTACCCTTGAAAGCCGGTTAAGCTTCTCTTTAATTTGGAAAATTTTGTTTTCTTCATTTTGAAAGAAGCTAGGGCCGAAAATCACTCACCAAAAACATTCTCAAATTACTTGATGATTCATGGAAGGAAAAAGAAGAAAATCAAGAAAAAAAGGCTTAAGGAATTATGAGAATTAAAGGTAATTCCATATATCCCTAAGCTTGAAAACTTGTTTCTTATTTCTTGATGATCTAGATAAATTCCAGGGTTTCTTCTTTTCATAAGAATTTGGGGTTTTTTTATTTTGACGGATGGATTTGAAGGCGTGGTGCATTTGTGAAGTGAAATTGAATGATATTAGTGTAATATTGATTCAATTTTATCATTTGATCATAATTTACCATTCTAGAGTGTTATGACCACTCTTGTAATGCCTAGAATTGTTCTTGGGTGATTCGTTTGGTGTGACTTTGGTTGGTGTTAAGATTAATTAGATTAATGTTGGAAAATTAGATTTTAAGCATGAAAAATTGATATTTTTGCTTATGGATCAGATCTAGAAATACTGTTCATATGGTGATGAAAATAATATCATATAAATATATTGGATGTGTTTTGGGTGATGGAAAAATTACCGGAAATTATTTCGGAGTTGAAATAAGCGAAAACGGCGAAAAACGGCATTACCGAGTGACTTTTGAGCCAACCGGGTGACGGTTGCCCAAACAGTGAATTTGTCACTGTTCGGGCAGTCCATGAACTGCCCTAATACTATTGGGGCTGACTTGGGCAGCCCTCATGTGTATTGGGTAGTCGGTTTGGTCAAAAACGTGTTTTATGCCATTTTACGGAAAAATATTTACGTAAAAGTTTCGCGACGTTTCTTAACTATTTATGTCATTATTTGATATCGAATAAATATGTTTAGGTGAAATATGAATGAATTATTCATATTGATATTGAATAATTCATTCGGTAATTTTAAAAGTTTTAAAATTATGATTTCGCCCGAACAGCGCTTCTGCAGCGCCCTTTGCCCAAAACCCCAACAAAAATGGTATCAGAGCAGGTCTGATCCTTCATCCATTACATTAATCATACTTGATATATGATATAAAATCCAATTTTGATGTTTGCAAATGCACGTAATCTATATGTTTCTTGACTTTTTGGTTCTACGCTTACGGGAAACGTAACGAAAATTTAATAGTTAAGTTAAGTTATGTTTTCTAAAGGTAGAATTGAATTGTTTAGAAAATGATTTAGATACATATGATGTAGAACAATGCTTCCTTGAGGAATATCCCCGCTTAAATAAGGCTGTAAAGTGACATGTATTAGATGCATGTTTCTTGGTCCGTCTTGTCAATACGGTTTATGGGTATCTTTCTATGGCTGCATCTGAGATCGTGCCAAAGCAGTGAGGGTGTAGTTGATAGAATTTTATCTATACTAGATGTATATTTGATACTAGACAAATTCAAGTGAAAGTGGAAATCCTGAACGTGCCAAAGCTGTCACGACTACATTGGTAGCTTGAGTTTATCATTGGCAAGTGAAGCCTTGATACGCCTCCTTGTGAACGTGCCAAAGTTGTCATAACGAGAAACGGTTAGGACCAAAATAAAGAGTCACAGTGAGTCTGATTGACAATGAGTTGTCTACCTAATGAATATACGTAGGCGAGATCGTGCCAAAACTGTGAGTCGAAATATATTCATGGGGTCCTATTCTCACTATGGAATTCGATTTAATTATTGAATTCCCATTTTCTGTTGGGGATTACGGTATTACGTAAAGTAGTGGTAGACACTGTTGTGTTAAAAATCCATAACTAAGGTAGTGCGTAATTTTATGGAAATTGCTGCTTTTGTTTTCCTTTATT
>SKCR01001569.1:0-36426 GCA_019454045.1 Zanthoxylum bungeanum | reverse complement strand
TAATCTTTATTTAGTCTCATTTTAGTCTTTATAGCACTCATGGAATTTTAGAGTTAATAATTTATTACACTCAATAGTCATTATTCACAACAATCATTGCCGGAGACACACATGTGAGTCGCTCTCACTCAATCTAAAAATTATTAAAACGTATCTTATAAATTAATGAATAATCTGACTTTTTTTAATGAATTCTGTTATTTTTTGTGAAAATTAAATTTTATCCCAACTGAATTAATTTTTTGACCCTGCCAACAATCTATATTTTATTCAATTAAATGACTTTACGAAATATTTTTTTAAAAAAAAAAACCTATCAATTATAAAACTCATATCCCCAAAGGGCATGATTTGGTGGTGTATGGTTCAAGATCTCACATTGAGGTTATGACTTCGAATTCATGGAGTGTTTCTTGTAAGAGTCTGGGAAAGTCGAGAATTTAACCTGCTCTGTTTAAGCTCGGAATGGATGATTTGACGGCGGAATTTCCAAATATTCAAAAAAAAAAAAAAATTTACCAAACTCCTATAATCGGAACGGTGTGTCTTATTCCATGGCGAGTGCATTTTTTTGTATAAAATAATACAAGATTATGGAGACTTTTTGTGTACATATATATTTTTAGAACAAATAAATGCAACATGAATATTAATTTTTCTAATTTTAAATGGGGGTTGGCTCGAAATGCTGTTCGATTTCGCAATCATCATATGGAGTGCTATTAAATGATTGGCAAAATTAAAATATGGCTTTTCAAAATCTCGGGTTGATTTGGTTATTCTTCCAATTCTGGTTCGTGAGAGAGCTCTTTTTCTTGTTTGTTGGTCCCTAATGAGTGTGTATAATATACTTTTTTTTCAAGTGTATTTATCATCGAATTATCCTTAAATTATGTTCTTGAATATGTTAAATGTACTAATATTCATTATTTTATTATTTAGGATGTATTAGATGAAGAATCGAACAAAAAAAGTGAAAAACCCGAAATTCCCGATTTGTACCAGTGTCTTCCTAATTTACGCAACTTTCAGTATTTTGACCATAACTTTCAATTATCTACAACTTTATAATTTATGTCGAAAACTGAATCAGATTCAATAATAGTCAAAATCAAGCTTGAACCTACAAGTAATGCATTATCGCGTAAATGGAGGTCAGAAAGCTATATTGATGTGGAAGACTCCCAAATTGAATATGAAATTTGGTTTTTATGATATCTATAAAAGGAGAACGTCTAGGGTAACTTGAGATAAATTTTTGGGAGGAAAATAAGCCTATTTGGATGCCAAAATACTCTCTAAACACAACAATCATTCAAGAACAACTAAGAACAAGAAAATCAAATAAGGATTAAGAAGAGAAGATTGAAGATTGACAACCTTCATGATTTATTTTTTTTATCCATTCTTTATTAACTCTTTGTTATTTATTATCTTGAATGTCATGATTAATTTGTTTATCTTCTTCATCATGAACTAGATCTTGTTCCAAGATTATAATGAAACCTGATATGAACTTTTATTAATTGAATCTTTTTATCATTGATTTGTGACATTCTATTTGGATTACTTATCAATCTCTATGCTTAATGCATCATGTTTCATGATCACCAATAAGATAAATGTGATAAATCCCTAGGAACTTGGAAAAAGGAATTTTGGTTTACCCTTGGGAATTGATAACGCGTGATATCATTATGTTGAATAAATTTCGTACATGGTGAGAATATACTTACAGTGCATGCGTAGCCATAATTAAGACTTGAACTTAATGAGCTTGTCTTATATTAATTATCATAGGAATATATGTAATTGAACAGTTATAAAAATATGATACTAATTTATTAATGGAATATTTTTGGGAAGATATGATCCTAGGTTCTTATCTTGATATTCTCTCGTGCTTATTGTTTACTTTCCTATTACTTTATTTTTCTTAGTTAAAAAAAAAAAAGTTCTCTCTTCATAAACATTAGTTTAAATAAGATTAGAGTTGATAAAATTTTAATAATAGACATTAATAATAATTTCTCATGGGATCAATATTTTTATACTACTTATACGATACGTGCACTTACGTGCTATACAAAATCGCAATCAATCCCCTCGTCCTTGTGGTATTTTCAATCCCAACATTGATTGTGTTAGTGTAGGATACTCAGGGAATGCTGGATGTGGCGGGGTGTTGAGGGATCAGAATGACTACATTATTTTTGGTTTTACTTGTTTTATTGGTTTTGGTAGAAACTCTTTGGCAGAGATGACAACACATCTTTTTAATATTGAGAGGGTCATGGTTGAATTAGTTTCTCAAGTTGTGGTTAATTGGTTTGACATAAACATTTTCCCACCTTGGAATATGCGTGCCATATGTGATGAAATTCTTGATTTTGCATGTTTTATGAGTTTGACTGTTACTAATATTTATCGAGAGACGTGGTTTGATGGTGTAGGGTTCAGAATCTTATTGTCAGGTCATGAGTTCGAATCCAGGGAGTGCATTTATTGTAAGAGCCTGGGACAGCCGAATGTTTTACCTGCTCCACATAAGCACGGAAGGGATGATTTGGCGACGGAGTTTCCAACGATTCTAAAAAAAAATTAAAAAAATTCAGAGTTTTTGAATGATATTATATTTTCCTTATTATACTTTTAATTATATTCGTTTAGATAAATATTGATTTACCTTTCTTTCATTTTCTTAAATGACCTTGTATTCAATTTTCCTCCGTTTTTAATAAATTTTGGAGGTACCGTTAAAAAAAAGAATGGGGGGAGGTGATGTTTCTCTTTTGCTTCGACTCAATAAAGAGGTGGAGAGAAAATATTCTAAAGGAAAGAGAGTGACGCACTTGCATACGAAATTTAGCTAGCATTGAGTTTATATACACTATTAATATAATAACTAATAAGCTTGATGACTCATTGGACAGTTCTGTGTCAACAAACAGAACAAATTCCAATGTTACAATCCCAATATGAACCATAAAATATAAACACATAATGACAATTTTAATTTAATTTTTTAACTTAAATTTTCGACATAAATTTTGTAATATTGACCTTACCTAATCCAATACAATATTAAATATCGAAAGTTAAATCCTTGCCTTATAACCCTGAGAGGAGAATCAGATCAGACTGGAAATTTTTCTTTTTGATGGGAAATTTTTCTTCTCTATTAATCTTCTCTCTCTTGTCCAAACTGGGGGAAAAAAGCAGAATGTTTGATGTACAATTAATATTTTAATATATATTTGGATTATAATTGAGGGTTAGCATTAAATAATTCTGATAATAATTGTCAACTATTGATTTAGTTTTGAGTATTTTAGTTAACCAAGCAACTGCTAGCACCACTCAATAAAAAAATTCGTTTCTCCTGTGTGAATTTCAACGGCTAGCTAGGACTTAATATTATATGAATTTGTTTTGGCTTCTTCGCTTGATTGCGACCTCAATATTATATTTTTATTGGAAATGTTAACGAGTATTCTAAGGGTATTTATTAAAAATTTATTTTTATAGCAAAATTTTCCTTAAATGAATTCTTAATGAGTACCCTAAGGGCATTCGTTAGCATAACTCTATTTTTATTTGCAAGGGATTATAAATTTGTAAGCGCCATATCCCTTGATGAAAGATTTTGATGATGCACCACCAGCAATTTCGACGCGCATTTGCGAGTATTATAAAAAGATGTTGAATCATATTGGATGTGAAGACTCAAGCGCCAAACGAAGATATCTAGTGTAGTCTTATAGCTTATGGCTCTCAATGTAAGTGAGTTGATAATTTAAGTGCTCTAAGCTTATAGGACTCATACACATTCATATAGATGCATTAAGGTCATGTGCAAAATATTTTTAAATCTTTAAATCATGAGTTTTCACACTATAACCAGCATACCAGTGTCTCTACTCTGCCTTGAGCAGTTTTACATGCTCTCTAGAACCAGAATACTTCATACCGGTCTACCATACCGGTCAGTCTGGAGGTTGCATAGCTAATGGAACCAAGATAGAGCATACCGATCCCTATACCGATCAGCTAACCGGCATACCGGTCAATAATCCAATTGGTTTGCGATTTAATCTTCAACGATCATATTCATATAGCCGTTTAAATTACAGGACGGCGTACCGGCCCCCTGTAGAGTGGCATATCGGTCTTAGGACAACGAGCTAGGGGCAGTTTTCACCTTCATTATATATTGAGCCCCAATTTCATTTTTGCGAAGTTCTTACACTTTGTAACATCTCTTTGAAAGCAAAAATATAGAGTTTTACATAATCCTTCTTAATCAAACTCTCTATAATCAAAGCTCACAAACTACACCTTCATATTATATTAGTGAGCTTGGAATTACTTAGATTAGCAACTCACATCCTAAATCTTCTTTATCCTTTGTGAGTGCCCAAGTTGTGTTGTAAATCTTTTTATCCTAAACACTTGTGGTTGTGAAATCCCTTATTGAGTGGGTATACTCAAAAATGTGTATTTAGTGTAAAGATTTAAGAGTGAACCTAGGAGATAAAACTCTTGTGTAAAAGTTTGAAGTATACCTAGGGACAAAATCTTGTTTGTGAGTGACCCAAATAAAACTCACGGTGTAAAGTGCAGAATATATCTATATTATTTAGTAACTTGCTTTTAGGAAATATATTGTTGAGTATTAATTGTAGAAACTGAACTCTAAGCTTAATCAGTAAAAACTACATCTAAGTAGTTTAAAATTAAAAAGATTTTTAATAACGCATTATTTGGCCAGTACCAAATTCACCACTTTTGAGGTATAGTTAGTGTTTTTTGAATGCTTGTAGGTAATTCTAAAATTATCAATTTAAAAAAATAGCTAGATGATGTGCGAATCAGCCAATGTAATTAATTATGATGAAATAATTTCCTATTTCAGTACCCTTATATTTTAACTAAAATTTTGTATAAGTTTATAGAACATATAAAATCTATATAATCACTGGATTAAATCTCTTCAAATGCCATAAATTCCATTAAAATTATTGTCATTAATTAATTGAAGATGTATCTAGAGCAACATATAAACGCACGCCGTGACGTTCAAGCATGACATGATATCATCTAATATAAATTAAGCAAAATTTGCTGCTGCCACGCTACAGCTTTAGTTTTTTTATTTTTATTTTTATTTTTTGTGTGCTTAAAGATCATGAATTATGCTAATTGCCAAAGTATAAGAATCAATTTTATTGTTTTTTTGCATGACTAGATAGCCACATTAACACCATAATAAGCACTTCTATTTTGGAGTTGAGGTCTTTAGTTCAATGATCTCATATAGAAATTTTCTCTATAAAATCAAATATCATGAATGAAAGATTGTGGATATTTAGGAAATATTTACTTAATAATGTTTAGTGGATTATAATTTCACACCTCCCATTATTTATTTATTTTTATATTATTGTCCTGACCTCACTTACATCAACTCCATATTAAACGTATCTCATTAGACTTGAATTCGTAACATCTTGTTTTTATCGTAAGAGTTAAGCCAATTGAATTATCTTTTGATTATCACACCTCCCACTTTTACTTAATTATTAGTGATTACAATCATCGAAAATTCTACCTACCTTAACGTTTTTATAAGGCAAAGGGATGAGTACACCTCCATAGGATTTGAATTCAGATGGTCAATTAAAGAAAACTTTTTGAAAAACACTCGATCAAACCTTCTTGAGGTCCTTGGTGATATAGGGCTCAAGATCTCACCTTGAGATCATGGGTTCGAATCCAGTGAGTGCGTTTCTTGTAAGAGTCTGAGACAGCCGGAGGTTTTACCTGTTCCGTTTAAGCCCGGAACGGGTGATTTGACGGTATGATTTCCAACGATGTCAAAAAAAAAAACCCCTCTTGAGGACAACCTACCATAACACTTCAATCCCATATGCACTCAAAGTTTTTGGGAGAAGATGGAAGGAAAAAAAATCAACTCTTGAATAGTTAATTTGTAACATACAATTCTATTAATAACTTTTTAATTCTTAATCCGATCACAATTAAACAAAAATACAAATTCCATTTTAGTTATAAAAAAATCCCAATATATAAAAGTTTCCGAATAAGGTAACGGATAACACTCTAACATAAGATTTTTGTTTTTGTTTTTATTTTGAAAAGAAAATTTAGCTTTTGAAATAAGACAGAGAATAAAATTTCTTGATATTTAATCATTAATATGACATCATTGTTCATAAAGATCATTAGTGGAATGCTTAACATGTATCTTACATCTCACTATCATTGGAAATTAATCATGAGTGGTTCCCCATTGAGCCATCAAAACTTGACTTTAATTATAGTTGGCATTAGTCATAAACCCTAATGCATAGTAATTAGGCTATTGACATATAATATTGCAACTCTACTCATCAAACTCAACTCTTCCAATGTGCTTTAAAGTGGTTGTAATTACTCTCTCATCACACTCAAATTTATTAATGGCCAAAGAATCAATAATATTGAATGTGAGGTTGCCAACCAAATTAACAAATTACAAACGTGTCAACAAAAAATATCTCTTCCTGTTGTCTTACTTTTCTCTTGTTCAGGATAGATATTTTTTTTAATGATAGAGGTGAATTATTGACAAGGATATCTAAGTTGAAAATTTTATATTAAGAGTGTGTCCGATAGAGAATATTACATGGATAATATAAGTTAGCTTATAAGTTATGAAACAAATATTAGAGTATAAGTTAACGTCAAAAAATGATCTTATGTTGTGAGATTATATATGATATTATGAGCGTTAAAGCTAACGTTAAAGAACGCGTTTGATAAAATATTTTAACGCTAGCGATACGTTCCACTAAACAAAGCCTAATTATTTAAATTTCTTGGCTCATATCCAAATTTCAAGAATAAATTATTCAGCTAATGTGGGATCGCAATCGATTGATTGAGTCGAGATTTATCAATTTTGATATGGCCCAAATATATAATTTGGACTAAAAAAAATCTTAAATCCTTATTAAAATTTTCAATCAAAATTAAAAATCATCTTAAATTTCATCTCATTTGAGATTTTTGAAAAGATAAGTTAGGATGTATGGGCCAACTTCTTAATCGTGATTTAAAAAAAAAAACAAAACAAAACAAAATAAAAAAAACAAAACAAAACAAAAAACAACAAAAACAACAAACAAACAAACCCTTACGGATCTTTTAATCCGGATAATATCCACATAGTTCGTCCCCATAATTTTTCAAATTTATCCGTAACTAATCTACTACCTCAGCTCTTATTTGAGGGCCATTTTGATTAATTTTCTCTTTAAAACACTTGTGGATAAATTATCTATATATATTAGATATTGCTCGTGTCTACGGTACGATATTAAAAAATTTATCGCATGATTTTCTATTATTATCTTCATAGATATTTTATAATTATGTCATTTAATTTATTCAATAATCTACAATTGATATTTTCAGAAAGATTTTATAATGGAAATGATTTTGTTATTTAATTTATTTGGTAAACTATAATTATCAATTTTATAGAGATTCTATAATGAAATGGTTCTTATCAGATTTAGATTATAATGAAATGATCTGAGGCGCTAATTAAGCCACATAAAGATAACTTTTTGATACATTATCGCTCTTAATCATGTTCATTGGTTGTCTTCTCTTTCACCAACACTATTATGCTTTATATATATATACATACATTATATATATATATATATATATAATAAAGGAGAATGGTGTTGGAGGAAAGAGAGTGCATCCAACGGCTCTCTTTATGTGGCTTAATTAACGGCTCAGATCATTTCATTGGTATTTGGAGGAAAGATGGTGAATTGATTGATGGAAATGATCAAAATTTTCAAATTTTCAAATTAAAAATAGAAAGTTAAAATAAAATCATTTAATTCTGTAACATCGTGCCGTATGCACGGGCCAAATACTGTAACACTGTGCCGTAGGCACGGGCATCATTTAATTAAAAAATAAAATCATTTAATTCTGTAACACCGTGTCGTGCCGTAGGCACGAGCATTATTTAATTAAAAAATAAAATCATTTAATTCTGTAACACCGTGCCGTAGGCACGGGCCAAATACTTTAACACCATGCACCGTGCCGTAGGCACGAGCATCATTTAATTAAAAAATAAAATCATTTAATTCTGTAACACCGTACCGCGCCGTAGGCACGGGCATCATTTAATTAAAAAATAAAATCATTTAATTCTGTAACACCGTGACGTAGGCACGGGCCAAATACTGTAACACCGTGCCGTAGGCACGGGCAAAAACTAGTCTATATAATAAAGGAGAATGATGTTGGAGGAAAGAGAGTGCATCCAACGGCTCTCTTTATGTGGCTTAATTAACGGCTCAGATCATTTCATTAGTAATTGGAGGAAAGAGAGTGAATTGATTGATGGAAATGGTCAAAATTTTCAAATTAAAAAATAGAAAGTTAAAATAAAATCATTTAATTCTGTAACACCGTACCGTAGGCACGGGCCAAATACTGTAACACCGTGCCGTAGGCACAGACATCATTTAATTAAAATATAAAATCATTTAATTCTGTAACACTGTGCCGTGCCGTAGGCACGGGCATCATTTAATTAAAAAATAAAATCATTTAATTCTGTAACACCGTGCCGTAGGCACGGGTAAAAACTAGTATATATATATATAAGAGTAAATTTAGGTCTTACAAGCCAATTGACAATACTCATTTGATACACTTACTATATAGTTACCGACGTAATCACACGCGTATAACGCAAGCGCACATATCGTTCAAGTAGTATAAAAATATCGATCACACCAGGACTTAATTCCTACTGTTGTTACTAATTATTGAATCTATTTATTTACAAATATGTAATTAAGGGAGAAGAGAATGATCGCTTGATTGGTTGGTTGAATGTGGATTTGCTGAAAAATAAATAAATAAAGACACAAAAGAAAATACTCAGGAAAAAAAAACAAAAGATACAAATATCTAGGGTTGTGATTCTACACAATATTATTTTAATGATGAATTGATTCTCTTATATATGTGTAATAAATAAGTTGCTAACCTGGAACACAAAGATGTACAAAAGCCTCCGTCGATGGTCAGACACAAATACCCAAATAACCCAATTAATCATATGTCTATGTTAACCAAGTTACTTGAGTTCATTAAGTTCAAGTTCCAAAAGTGGCTACCCCGCCCAATAGGTATATGTCTATCCTGTATGAAAATCTATTAAAGAGTTATTTATCCTCAAGGAAAATCGTGAGCTATTAAATCTAAGGCTGAAATCTAAAATCTCTTCATCAAGATCATTTTAAGTTTACCAAATCAATCTTATTAATGGTCAATTAACAAGAAACATTAAGCTTAAGACTCAATAAACAAACTAAATAATACCCATAAAAATAAAATCAATTATTAAGTGTGTGGATATTGTGTTTCATCACTTCCCTAGAATAAAAATAAAATACTGGGAGTTGGGGATCCACATTTACTATTTCTAATTTAGAAATCTCCCTTACTATAATATAGAATTTATCAGTGATATTACCAATCAGTCATATAGGCGATATCCTCATTAAGTCGAATTTAATTAAGTCCAACCGACCATAAAGGCGGTATCATTATTTGTCCATAAACCAGCCATATATGCGGTAATCATCTGTCATATAAAGACCGACCATGTAGGCGGTGTCACATTATGTCAAATAAATAAAACCAGCCATTAAGGCGGTATAATTTTTTATGTTAAATTATAATTTTCATATTATAATTAAGCGAGATTAATCTAAACTGAAATAATAAAAGCTTCACTCTTCCCCCAGCGGAAACCTATTTACAAACATAAAAAGAAAAGAAAGGAAAGGAAAAGAAACTACTATTACTAAAAAAAAATGCATAAATTAAATACTGAAAATAAATATAAACAAGAAGCAATCCTTAAATTCCTGACAAAAACCTAAGGAAAACATGAGAATTGCAAATGATATGGCTTGGTATTTATAGAAAAATCTAAAGGTTTCCACCAATTTCTCCACCAATTGCTCCACCAAAATCCTCCACTAAACACTCCACCAAACATGCCCAAGACACTCCACAAAACACTCCACCAAACATGCAAGCATATTTCGTGGAAGTTTGACAATTGTTCATTTTCCATTTTTTTATTTTTTGATAATGACTTTAGTAATTACACAAAACACATTGGAGTATTTGTTAATTTCGGCTTGAAAACTTCTGAATTCGAAAATATTTAAAATTTCAAAGATGTATATCTTTGAGTCTTCTTTAATCTGAAACTTGAATCAGCTTAATCAGATATCGGATGAAAAAGTTATAACCAAAATACCAAACTTGCGCAAAATTGGAATTTAGGACTGCACTTCGTGACGCGTACAGTAAATTTTCGTTTTTGACAATTTTTTTCCTCCGGGTTTCATCGTTTTAGCCCCGAGTTGATTCATTAAGTCCCAATACTATATTTAGCTGCAAAACACATCAAAACGTTCATCAAACCCGAGAAACTAAACAAAATATTAGGTAAAAGAGACGGTAAATATCGATATATTTCCCGCTCATCATATAGTATGGAAACCCGTTAATGAAACTCAATGGTATTGAATTCATTCCAAGTTGAGAATTCATTATTATATATGATGGGCATGAAAGTATATGTTGAGAGAAGTAGTACTCATAATAATGGTCAAATTAAGTTGTGTAGAGGTGGTCTAGTGATAGTTAAATTTACTCACACTGTCGGTTGGTTGATATTCTAAAATTTAATCCAAAAATTCAGGGCTTAAATATAAAGAAATTTTAATTTCAAATAGATATATATATATATATTATCATTTATTGATTGGACTTATTTTAACAACTCTTAAGACAACTCCAGCCCCTCTTTAGTTGTAATGAGGTGGAAATTATGTGAAGTGAAGGCAACTATTCGCAACACTTGCACAAAATCACTTTTGTTGTTTTGATGTGAACTGTGGCTATTAGTGGTGGCCGGTGGTGGTTGGACAAATTATTTCAAAAGCTAAAAACGAAAAAAGAACAAAAGAACAAAAAAAACCCATACCAAGGAAACTGTGCTGGTTTCCAAATTGGGAAAACGCTATGATCAAAAGTGGAAAGTAGCTTCCATATTGGAATGCCAAAGCTATTCATGGTAGACCTAGAAGCACTTTCTTGGTTAAAGTTAGTCTTGTTTCTTTCTCCTAAATTTGGATGGTTATAGACGAATTCTTAAAATTCAGAATTTAAGTTAAATCAAATTCATTAATCAATAACAGAATTTGATACGTTCGAAGTTATAAAAATATAAAATTTAATCAATCATCTTGAATTTTTATCAAAAAATCGAGGTTTTAGACAGTAACCTATATTACCTATCCCTCAGGCCGGTCCTAGGTATCACCTAAAGGACCCCAATGAGCACTTCTACTGATTTAGATTGAAGCTGCTAGCTAGGGCATTTCCTAAACATAGAAACATGATAGAATCCATTGATGAGATAGTTGGAAGTTTTTGAAGGTAATTGCTTGGAAGTGCTTAAAGAGGTCCACATGCAGATCACAGATGCTTCTGCTTCTATTCCCAGACACTCTCCTGTGGTCTTCAGTTAAATTAGACAAGAACCAGAACCCCATGCCATGCCATTTGCCTGATATATATTAAAATTATATCTTATCAAAAAGTTGTATAAGAGATAAGAATATTCCTTTTATTATATTAGTAGTATTAAATAAGACCAAACAAATTGCCATGATTTAAGAATATATACTTCCTGTTTTTTTTTTTTTTGGAAATCGTTGGAAACCACACGGCCAAACAACCGTTAAAGGCTTAAATGAATCACAGGTAAAATCTTAACTGTCTCAGGCTTTTATAAGAAATGCACTCTCTTAATTCGAACCAATGATATCAAGATGAGATGCTGCTGAAAATTTAAACACCATTAAACCACGTTTTTTAGAGACTATATATACACTTTTTCTAATAGAGATGCATTAATTAACTTAATAACCAAAATAAATAAAAAACATGAATTATAATTTGCTAAAGGACAAACAATATCCTTTTTCAGTTTCAGTCTAGTGGTAAATAATTACATATTCTATATTTTAGCTTTAAAGCCCATCACACATCCTTATAATGTTGTAAAAGACCTCAACACATCTTTCTAACTTAATTATTAGCAAAATTTGCCTTTTTTATCCCTATTCTCTTTATATAATTAACATTACAAAAATAGTTAAAACAAAAAATGGAATTATAAAAATTTTTAACAAAATTTTAATTTTTCTAAGAATTTAAAATATATTAACAATTATACTCATATTGAAAATTTTGACTCTTTATTTGTATGTTTATAAATAATCAAAACTAAATTCAAATAAATTAAAATGTGTGAACTGTGAAGCATTTCCTTAATTAAATTATAAAAGGTAAAAAAAAAAAAAAAAAGAGAGTAATAACCAAACTTAATATTCATTAAGATTTTAATGGTTAATAATTACAATTTTAATTTAAATATTATATTTTTGTTTTTGGTAAATCTTCTTAATTTAATTAAATTAGTTAAAAAGAGTTTTTTTGCTTAGTTTGAAAATTTAAATATTTCTTAATTTAAATAATTTATTTTTTGTTAAAAACAAAAACTTTAGAAGTAAGGATGCACTACAAGGAAAATGATCTTTAGAATTCAAAATTTAACGACGTCAAGAAAATCATTGCTAAATATATCATTTAGCATTGATTTTATTAGCGAAGTTGTATGTTAGTTTTAGCATCGCCATTGAATTTGGTGACGCTAAATGTATTACCTTTAACATTGCTTATTTTAGGCAACATTAGAAAACCTGTAATAGTAATAATAAGTATTAATATTAATTAGAATTATTAATTAGCGTCGACTATGAAGTTGGCGACGATAAAATATATACATTTAGCGTCGCCGATTTCTGGCGACGCTGAAAATGCATGTAATAATAAAAAAAAATTGTAGGCCGATTAGTGTCATTAAACTACAATGCTACAAACAATTCAACCAGAAAATACCAATTACACTATCAAAAACCCTATAACATAAAACATGAAACTTTAAATAAAAACCTGGAAAAAGCAATGACAAATCCAAATCGAGATCTATCTCTGTACTTAAGAACTTATTGGCCCCGTCGCAGGTGCTATACGGATTCTCAATTGGCCAAACGTTCTCCCAGGATAACGTGATTCCTTATTGTCCAAGGAGCACTCATTGACAAGTATATGAACTAGGAAATGGTGGAACTCTCTCTCAAAAAACCAAAACAAAACAAAATTACTCCCAATTCGGATTTGTTACTCTTTCTATCCTCTGTCTTGTATTTGGATATAATGCCTCTTTTATAAGGCACGGATGGGTGCCAATAGGGCACCCCTTGGGGTGGGGTGCAACCCTCCAAAGGGTTATACCTCTCACAAGCACCCAATGCATCCAAAAGATAAATATACCCTTAATGAAAATTTAGAAGAATTCCA
Organism: Zanthoxylum bungeanum; assembly: GCA_019454045.1. NCBI lineage: Eukaryota > Viridiplantae > Streptophyta > Magnoliopsida > Sapindales > Rutaceae > Zanthoxylum > Zanthoxylum bungeanum. The sequence continues at coordinate 22,872 of SKCR01001569.1, read as the reverse complement.
ACAATCCTCCACAATTCTTCAAATATTCATGGAGATACTTGAGAGAGTTATCATGACTAAAGCTGCATCGAAAATATGTAGCTTCACCTTAAACCTTTCCTAGTGAGTGACAATCAGATTTACTTGGCAAACCAGTGACCCATAGTCTTGAACTGTTCTGCCTTTGGTGTAAACCAAGACAACTGCCAACACACAGCTTTAATTGACCATTTTTCCGTTCTACGGTGTGTTCATTTCGGCCCTGAACAACGGTCCCGGATTCATCAAGTACTTTAGGGTAACTAGCCTTAAAAGTTCCCATGGAAGCGGCCTCACTTCTTACTTGAAATAGGTGATCTACTATGAACAGGTAATATGTCTTTACCTCCATTAGGACTCATCTCCTATATAGCGATCATTAAAAGCCTTAGTTATCCTAGCCAATACTGACAGCACTCAGCGTCATTATCGGAATGGGAAATAGTACAAAACTCTTCAGTGTTTAGTTTTGAATTGCACAAAGTTTCTGTTGTCTCTTTTGAACCTAGATTTTGGGATCTCCAGTCAGCTAGGTTGGGTTTCCACAGTGACAATTCTTAGATTATAGGCTTCAAGCCCATTCCCCTCGATGACTTCTCAACTTGCTCTGAGGTAAACCTTTAGTTAGTGGATCCGCTAGGTTTTCCTTCGACTTAACATAATCGATCGTTATTATGCCACTTGAGAGCAGTTGACGTATGGTATTATGTCTCCGACGTATGTGTCGAGACTTACCATTATACATTGTATTTTGGGCTCTCCCAATAGCCGATTGGCTATCACAATGTATGCTTATCGCTAGCACCGGTTTGGGCCAACTAGGAATATCCTCCAGGAAGTTTTTAAGCCATTATACTTCTTCCGCTGTTTTTTCTAACGCTATGAACTCTGATTCCATATTAGACCGGGCAATACATGTTTTCCTCGAGGATTTTCATGACACGACTGCATTACCAAGTGTGAAAATAAATCCACTCGTAGATTTGGAATCCATCGTATCAGATATCCAGTTAGCATCGCTGTATCCCTCTAGTACAGCATGATATCTCTCGTAATGTAGCCCATATTTTGAAGTTTCTCTCAGATACCTCAAAACTCTTACTATGGCTTTCCAGTGGTTATGTCCTGGATTGCTCGTATATCTGCTAAGCCGATTCACAACTTGATCGATATCAGGTCATGTGCAATTCGTGAGATACATCAGACTTCCGATGATTCTCGAATACTCCAATTGCGATATGCTTGAACCAGTATTCTTTGATATATGAAGAGTTGGGCCTACAGGGTTCTAGCCACATTTAGATCCCATTTGATATATTTATCAAGTATCTTCTCAATATAATGAGTCTGAGATAATATATATCCTTCTGATGTCCTAGAAATCTTAATTCCTAGGATCACATCAGTTATTCCCATATATTTCATATCAAATCTGCTGGATAACACGTTTTTGGTAGACTGAATCATTTCATGATTACTAACAATTATCAACATATCGTCTATATAAAGACACACAATGACATGTCCTTTTGAGTTGATTTGGTGTACACATACTTATCACACTCATTGGTTTTGAAATCATTTGACAATATTTATTTGTCAAATTTCTCATGCCATTGTTTCGGTGCTTGTTTTAATCTGTACAAGGATTTTAAAGTTTCCACACCTTCTGTTCTTTCCAGGAATGCTAAACCCTTTTGGTTGTTCTATGTAATCTCTTCATCCAATTCACCATTCAAGAATGTCGTCTTTACATCCATTTGATGTATTTCAAGACCAAATATAACTGCTATGGCTATTAGCATTCTTATCGATGTGATACGAGTCACTGGTGAATAGGTGTCAAAATAATCAAGGCCTTCATTTTGTCTATAACCTTTTATGACAAGTCTTGCCTTGTATTTATCTATTGATCCATCCGTTTTTATCTTCCGTTTGAATATCCATTTGTAGCCCAGCGGATTACAACCTGGTGGAAGATCAACCAACTCCTAAGTATGGTTCTGTAGGATTGAATCAATTTCACTGTTAATAGCCTCTTTCCAAAGAGGTGCCTCCGTAGAAGACATGGCTTCTTTATAGCTTTGAGGCTCATTTTCTAACAATAATGTCAGAAAATCGGGACCAAATGACTTAGACGTTCTAACTTTTTTGCTACGTCTAGGCTCGATTATTTCAACATTTACACGTTGATCTGATTTTGGTCAACCTGATCACTGTCCTTGACAGTATCAACTGTTCTTTTGAGAGACTCGTTCTCTGTCTTTCCTTACAATGAAACGTCTCTTCAAAAAATATCGCATTCCTTGACTCAATTATCATGTTCGGATTGATGTCAAGAATCTCCGACTTGTGTACCAAGAATCGATAGACACTACTGTTGTGAGCATATCCAATGAATATACAATCAACAGTTTTGGGTCATATTCTAACCTTATTAGGTAAGTTTAAGAACCATTACTTTGCAAGACACCCCCACACTTTTAGGTATTGTAGGAGGAAGGTAAAACCTTTCCACAACTTATATGGTGTCTTGTCCAGTCTTCTGTGAGGAGGAAGCTTGTTAAGAACGTAGTTCGCGGAAAGCAAGGCTTCCCCCTATAATTTTATGGGGTAAACCCGAATCGTCAACATGGCGTTCATCATTTCCTTCAACATTCAATTTTTTCACTCCGCAATTCTGTTTTGTTGAGGAGAATAAGGAGCAGTGGTTTCATGAATAATTCTGTGCATAGAACAATATTCACCGAATGGTGAAACATATTCACCACCCCTATCACTCCCGATTCTTTTGATTTTCTTGTCAAGTTGATTTTCAACTTCGTTCTTATAGTGTACGAAGCTCTCAATTGCTTCAGCTTTGCTCCTCAGCAAGTACACATAATAGAATCTTGTGCTGTCATCGATAAAAGTGACAAAGTACTTTTTACCTCCTCTTGTTTGCATAATATTCATGTCACACACGTCAGTGTGTACAAGTTCTAAAGGTTCAGACTGTGTTCAACAGAATGAAATGATGTTCTATGCATTTTTGCTTCAACGCATGCCTCACACTTATATTGGTTATCAATTACAAATTTAGGTATAAGGTTCATGTTAATTAGTTTACGCATGGTATCATAATTAACATCTCCTAACCTCCCATGCCATACATCTTGTGACTCAATAATATAAGCAGAAGTACTAGCTTTATTAATAGCACGATTGGCAGTCATTATATTTAGCTTGAAAAGGCCCACAGTTAGGTATAATTTCCCTACATACATATCATTCTTAGTATTACAAACTTATCAGAAATAAACACAAGCTTAAAACCAGCCTTACTAAGAAGAGAGCCCGAGACCAAATTCTTCCTAATATCTGGAACATGCAGAACATTTCTCAATGTTAGCTCCTTTCCAGATGTCATCTTCATAACCACTGTGCCTTTTCCAACCACCTGAGAGGTAGACGAGTTTCCCATTGTCAGATGATCACCGCCATCGACCTTCTGGTACATGGAAAATATTTTACTATCTGCTCAGATATGACGAGTAGCCCTAGTGTCTACCCATCATTCCCTCGAATTCCTAACTATGTTAGCTTCGGTTACCACTACTAATAGTTCCATCTCTAAGATCTTATCTGTCAGCTGCTCACCTTCAGTGACATGGGCTTCATTTTTCTTTTTCTTGCCCTTGTCCTGAGACTTCTTGTTTCTGCAGTCCTTTGACATTTGACCGCTCTTTCCATAGTTGTAGCATTTCCCCTTGAACTTCTTGTTCGAAGGATCAGCTCCACTATTCTTTCTCTTCTTGCTACCCTTACACCCTCAATGATGTTGGCCTTAGACTCCATATTCTTGTAGCTGGACTTCTCGGACATCATGTTGTCCTCCTCGATTCTTAATCGAACTCTAAGGTCTTCAAGGCTCATCTGCTTCTTTTTGTGTTTCAGATAGCTCCTAAAGTCCTTCCATGATGGAGGCAGCTTTTCAATTATGGCGGAAACTTGAAACATCTCATAGAGTTTCATTCCCTCATCCAGTATTTTATGAATGATCAACTGCAGTTCACCCAACTGAGACATCACCCTTGAATCTACCATCTTGTAGTCCAAGAAACTACCCACGATAAATTTTTTTTGTCCGGCATCATTGGTTTTGTACTTCTTCTCGAAAATTCTCAGAGAATCTTCGCAGAAGTCATGCATTGGTACACATTGTATAGGGTATTGTCAAGACCACTCAAAAGGTAGTTCTTACATAAGAAGTCTCTAGACAACCATGTCTGTTCTCGCTTTTCCTTGGCCATTTCCGATTCAACCCTTCACAGGACCGGAGGATCTTTGAGGAATTTAGCCAACTGGAGAATTTGCCCCACCAAATTTCTCCGGCTTTTCTTCATGAGAGACCGGTGCTGTGATGTTTCCGCTAGCCATTTGTAACTGGAAAATCAATAGGGTTCAATTAGTCTATGAAAGATGAATTGTACAATGATCAACGAATGATCTTGTTCAAAGTGCTATTCTAGGTAGCCACTTGTTGTTCTATTGGACGGTGGTTCCAATAAACATAAGTCCTTGAATTTTAACTAAAGATTCTTTAGAAAAATGAATAAACGAATATTCCCAGAGGACGAGGGGGGGTCCGGAGTAACCGCTTAAATCCCTGACCACTTAGGCTTTTATCTCCTTTTTGACAGAATATTCTTTAAACACTTTTCAATAAGATCTTTTAGCAATTCAAACCCAGAATTACCCTTCTTAAATTTCATAAATTAATATACGATATGTGTAGATATATGTGTAAGTGTCAATCAAGATTGAATGAAATTTCTTGTGTATGATTACACTTTAAATTCTCACCCAAGTATGCAACACACAATCAATTTCAACTTTATCATTATGTTTATGCTTGTGATAATTGAACAACCTAATAATAACTTAAATCTATACTACCAAGATTAATGTGTTACAATATATGATTTACTAAGTTAATATTAATTTAAGTTTGCAGTTTATAATAATTACATGACTATTTTGTTAGTGTTGCATTAATATCTACGTTCGAACGAGACTGTCCAGTGTGTGTGCGTTCGTGTTGCGTTTGATAACGCATTCGAACGAAGTGATTCCCGAGAGTTCACGTTCGAGTAGCGTTTGATAACGCGTTCGAATGAAATGATTCCAGAGAGTTCATGTTCGAATTACGTTTAGGACGCGTTTGAACGTTCTTAGGTAGAAGGCTTGCATTCAAGTGGCATTTGAAGACGCGTTCGAACGTTATTACAAAATTTCAGGTTTTGGCCTTTGCGTTCGTCGGCGGGTGTCGAACGCCCTACGGGTTTTTCTGCACAGTTTATATTTTTCCAGAGAATTTTCTACCTTAGCATGCAAATTAATATCTAACAACACTAGAATCCGATAAGTTCTTAAGATTGTAGGCCGATTAGTGTCATTAAACTACAATGCTACAAATAATTCAACCAGAAAATACCAATTACACTATCAAAAACCCTAAAATCTAAAACATGAAACTTTAAATAAAACCTGGAAAAAACAATGACAAATCCAAGTCGAGATCTCTCTATGTCCTTAAGAACTTATTGGCTCCGTCGCAGGTGCTATACGGATTCTCAATTGGCCAACTTATCCCAGGATAACTTGATTCCTTCTTGTCCAATGAGCACTGCTTGACAAGTATACGACTAGGAATGGTGGAAATCTTTCTCAAAAACCAAAACAAAACAAAATTACTCCCAATTCGGAGTTGTTACTCTTTATATACTCTGTCTTGTATTTGGATATAATGCTTCTTTTATAAGGCATAGAAGGGTGCCAATATGACACCCCTTGGGGTGGGGTGCAACCCTCCAAAGGGTTGTACCCCTTACAAGCACCCAATGCATTTAAAGGACAAATATACCCTTAATGAATATTTAAAAGAATTTCCAACATAATTATTAATTACAATCACATATGGAGTTGGTGATGCTAAAATGCATACATTTAGCTTCGTCAAATGCATAGGCGACGTTAAAAAGCATGCAGCAACAGCAACAACAACAACAACAATAATAATAAATAATAATAATAATAATAATAATAATGATATTTAGGTTCATTATATACGTGAACACACATATATTATTATTTACATCTTATTATAATAAACTGATAATAGCCCAGTGGTAATTTTCGACGCTAAATATAATTATTAAGATGTAATTTTCGTTTAAGAGGTTTAGTGTCGCCTAAGTTTATTCGACGCTAATTATACTTATTAAAGATTTTTAAATAAATTTTAATATATTTAGCGTCGCGGAATTGACAACGCTAAATGTCAACTTTTAACGTTGACTTTTATGTTTTTGATGCTAAAATATTTTCGCGACCTATGTCGCCTTGTCTCGATGTCAAAATTTTTAGCGTCAATATTTTTCTCTTTTAGCATTAACCTTTGGCGGCGTTAAAAATCAATTTTCTTACCGTGACTTTTTGAGGTATTTTCCAAATTATAGGGATTTAAGGGGGATTTAAGCAAACTATAGGGATTTGTAAGATATTTGCCCTAATCTGGTCATTAAGTTAATGTATCATCGTTAGAAAATTAGTATTTATATATATAGACTTTCTAATTAGAGAACCGCATTTCAGTAAGTTAAGAACCAAACTAAAAAATAAAAATAATATAAAATTCAATGAAGTATTATTTTTCTTTTAATGCATTAAAATATGTATTTTTCTTTTCTTTTCTCATTAGCTTAATTAAATGAGGGACTTTCGTTATAAAGTGAGTATATATAACATTTCAATAAGGGATTCTTTAACTTAAAAGTTAAAGATCAAACTTAAAGACAAAAATATAAATTCTAATATGTTAAAAGATTTTTTAAAAAAAAAACTCTGCATTGAAAAATGTATTTTTCTGTATCTCAATTTAATCACTCACTTAATTAGTTAAAGATCCCTAATTAATAAATAATATATATATACACACACACAAATATATAAAGATTAATTTTCACTTGATTGATTACCATTGATTATGCAGGTAGAGGATGAAAACAATACTCATAGAATTCATTACAAAGAAAACTGTTTGAACAATTTTCCGTCAAAAGAGAGTGTAAAATTCAAACCTCCTGAGACACAGTTCCAGCAAGTGGTGTTTGATTAAGTGAATAAGCCTTCAAGGGGCATAAGCACACAGATTACAGTCATAATATTACAAAGCTACGAAATTAAAATAAAATGCTCGTTTTCAGTCTTCATTTTTTCCTCTCCTCTCATCTTCGTGTGAGTGAGCCTTTTATAGTGGAACTCGTTAACTGCTCTGACAGTTTCAGTCCGTAACTTCTCTGTAACTATTGAATCATGTCTCCAACCATTAAGTTGCGTGCCATAACTGCCTGACTATAAGGGGAACTGCTAGATTGTGTGTGATAAACTGCTAAGTCGTGGGTGATACTGTCTTAACCGTTTAAATCATGGGACCAACCGCAGTATGTATTCATTCGTCCTGACTCTCTTATCGTCCTAGTTGTTGTGTCGTTTGGAGATCCTTCTGATTGCTTTTCTCATCGTCGTCCTGGTTTCAAATCATCATGTGGCGTGATACTTGTTCGCCCTGCTTATTTTTGTCCTTTACTGACTCATTCGTTCTATGGCGACTTTCTTTTGTCAATAATTATCCCCCAAATTCACCTTGATTAAGTTGGAAGTGAAATCGAGGTGAATTTCTCAATTTGGGTAGTCAAGGCGATAGACGCCGGCCCATAAGTCTTCGCCTTCTTATTTTTCTCGGGTCGTCCTTTATGTTCTTCATGAGTCCATCACTTCTTCAATAAATGTGTATTCTTTCCCAACACGTTTCATCATGACACCCATTAATAAGCCATTTTTCACGTCATTTTAGTGTCCCTCTACGTCACACATCACATTTATTCCTTTACATCGAATCATGTTCCAGCACCTTTCTAGGGCAACTCTTCATTCTGTTCATTCTCCCGCCCTTTCCTTCATTCGACGATTTGGGTTGCGACATCCGTCTCAGGATGAGCTTTTCGTCTTCATATATAAGGGTTTAACTTGCTCTTATTTTCACTTTACTCTCCATTCTCTTTGCAAAACTCTTTTCTTTCTTACTCTCAACCTTCAGCATTAATGACGTCTTCTTCTTCTGCACCCAAAATAGTTCTTCTATATTCGGCGATTACTGTAGACGCTGGATTTCGGTCGAGGTCCACAATTGAGAATGGGTTGAGGGAGGCACGAGCGAACCTGCAAAATAAGAGCAAAACGAAAGAGTCGGTTACTGCCCACCAGTGTGGTGGAAGCCGTAGGCACTCCGACGCTCAAGTTAGACAAAATGAGTTTGATTCAAAGGTGAATGGATTAAGGTCTTAAGATACCTCAACCACTGAACTATTGCCGTGAGGGTGGAATCTTTGGTTTAGTCTGATGATAAGAGTATCTCCACTTGTTTGTCCCTTGCTTCTCCCTTTTATAGGTTGATGTCGAGTCTCTATTTTACCGTTGGAAGTCTCCTCATTGATATTCTCATTTATGTCCTTTAGATCTGACATTCTTCCCTGAAACCGTCAACTTCAAGATGATATTCATGAATTCGGATCCACCTTCCGATCTTTGTAACTGGTGCCCGTTTGTCTGTCTTTATATCGGTGATATTGGGCTTTGTGAGGCGGCCCGTGGGTCTCATGCCTGGCTCCAGATCTTTGTGGTTGGCTCTCTGCGATAAAAGTCGATTTTACCCCTGGGCCCAATTTTGGCCCGTACAGTTTGTCCCCTACTCTCTAAGTCTGGAAGTCCCAGGCTTTGAGAGTATCTTGTGTCGGACAAATCGAGATATGGACGATCACTCCTCTGACCTTAGCGTTGGTCTCTGAGCAAATGGCGTATTGTTTTAGGAAAAATTCAGGCTTACTCTTTTTTGTCGTATGAGGTGATAAGTTTGATGACTTATAATTGATTCGACACAAATTATCAGGAGTGTCCTTTGACCGACTGAACCGGGAGGCGGTTCAGGGTCACACTCGACACGTCGTCTTTGTTGCTTGAATTTCATGAGCGTATTTGATTCGACGCGTGTCATTAGGGGTGTCCTTTGTTTGACCGAGTGAGGTGATGGTTCAGGAACACACTTGATGCACGGATCATGGGGGGATGTCCCCTGGTCGACTGAACTTGATGTAAGTTCAGGTATAACCTCACTCGACTCGTCGTATGAGTCGAGTGGATCCCATGATCCCATGGCTCTGCACGGATCATGTGGGGGATGTCCCCTGGTCGACTGAACCTGATGGAGGTTCAGGTATAACCTCACTCGACTCGTCGTATGAGTCGAGTGGATCCATGATCCCATGCTCTGCACGGATCATGTGGGGGATGTCCCCTGGTTGACTGAACCTGATGGAGGTTCAGGTATAACCTCACTCGACTCGTCGTATGAGTCGAGTGGATCCCATGATCCCATGACTCTGCACGGATCATGTGGGGGATGTCCCCTGGTCGACTGAACCTGATGGAGGTTCAGGTATAACCTCACTCGACTCGTCGTATGAGTCGAGTGCATCCCATGATCCCATGACTCTGCACGGATCATGTGGGGGATGTCCCCTGGTCGACTGAACCTGATGGAGGTTCAGGTATAACCTCACCTGACTCATCGTATGAGACGAGTGGATCCCATGATCCCATGACTCTGCACGGATAATGGGGGTGTGGGGGATGTCCCTGGTCGACTGAACTTGATGCAAGTTCAGGTATAACCTCACTCGACCCGTCGTATGAGTCGAGCGGATCCCATGATCCCATGACTCTGCACGATCATGTGGGGGATGTCCCCTGGTCGACTGAACCTGATGGAGGTTCAGGATAACCTCACTCGACTCGTCGTATGAGTCGAGTGGATCCTATGATCCCATGGCTCTGCACGGACCATGTGGGGGATGTCCGGGTCGACTGAACCTGATGGAGATTCAGGTATAACCTCACTCGACTCGTCGTATGGAGTCGAGTGGATCATAGATCCCGGCTTGCACGGATCATGTGGGGGATGTCCCCTGGTCGACTGACCTGATGGAGGTTCAGGTATAACCTCACTCGACTCGTCGTATGAGTCGAGTGGATCCCATGATCCCATAGCTCTGCACGGATCATGTGGGGGATGTCCCCTGGTCGACTGAACTTGATGGAGGTTCAGGTATAACCTCACTCGACTCGTCGTATGAGTCGAGCGGATCCCATGATCCCATGACTCTGCACGGATCATGTGGGGGATGTCCCCTGGTCGACTGAACTTGATGGAGTTCAGGTATAACCTCACTCGACTCGTCGTATGAGTCGAGTGGATCCATGATCCCATGACTCTGCACGGATCATGGGGGATGTCCCCTGGTCGACTGAACTTGATGGAGGTTCAGGTATAACCTCACTCGACCCGTCGTATGAGTCGAGTGGATCCCATGATCCCATGACTCTGCACGGATCATGTGGGGGATGTCCCCTGGTCGACTGAACCTGATGGAGGTTCAGGTATAACCTCACTCGACTCGTCGTATGAGTCGAGTGGATCCTATGATCCCATGACTCTGCACGGATCATGTGGGGGATGTCCCCTGGTCGACTGAACCTGATGGAGGTTCAGGTATAACCTCACTCGACTCGTCGTATGAGTCGAGTGGATCCTATGATCCCATGCTCTGCACGGATCATGTGGGGGATGTCCCCTGGTCGACTGAACCTGATGGAGGTTCAGGTATAACCTCACTCGACTCGTCGTATGAGTCGAGTGGATCCTATGATCCCATGACTCTGCACGGATCATGTGGGGGATGTCCCCTGGTCGACTGAACCTGATGGAGGTTCAGGTATAACCTCACTCGACTCGTCGTATGAGTCGAGTGGATCCTATGATCCCATGACTCTGCACGGATCATGTGGGGGATGTCCCCTGGTCGACTGAACCTGATGGAGGTTCAGGTATAACCTCACTCGACTCGTCGTATGAGTCGAGTGGATCCATGATCCCATGACTCTGCACGGATCATGTGGGGGATGTCCCCTGGTCGACTGAACCTGATGGAGGTTCAGGTATAACCTCACTCGACTCGTCGTATGAGTCGAGTGGATCCTATGATCCCATGACTCTGCACGGATCATGTGGGGGATGTCCCCTGGTCGACTGAACCTGATGGAGGTTCAGGTATAACCTCACTCGACTCGTCGTATGAGTCGAGTGGATCCATGATCCCATGACTCTGCACGGATCATGTGGGGGATGTCCCCTGGTCGACTGAACCTGATGGAGGTTCAGGTATAACCTCACTCGACTCGTCGTATGAGTCGAGTGGATCCTATGATCCCATGACTCTGCACGGATCATGTGGGGGATGTCCCCTGGTCGACTGAACCTGATGGAGGTTCAGGTATAACCTCACTCGACTCGTCGTATGAGTCGAGTGGATCCATGATCCCATGACTCTGCACGGATCATGTGGGGGATGTCCCCTGGTCGACTGAACCTGATGGAGGTTCAGGTATAACCTCACTCGACTCGTCGTATGAGTCGAGTGGATCCCATGATCCCATGACTCTGCACGGATCATGTGGGGGATGTCCCCTGGTCGACTGAACCTGATGGAGGTTCAGGTATAACCTCACTCGACTCGTCGTATGAGTCGAGTGGATCCATGATCCCATGACTCTGCACGGATCATGTGGGGGATGTCCCCTGGTCGACTGAACCTGATGGAGGTTCAGGTATAACCTCACTCGACTCGTCGTATGAGTCGAGTTTATCGTGTGGTCGTAATTTATGTTATCTAAATTTATTGGGTGCTAAGTTGAATATCGAGGAGATAAAGTGTCGAGTTTAAATTAATGTTTGGTCGAATCGATGTTTTATTCGATGATTCCCTTTGGAGGTGAATCTGGCTTCACACGTGTCAATAGATGCTGAAAGACCTAATGCAATTTACGAGGCGTCCTTTTGGGCGGGAAATTTGGCGCCAGATCTTCAGGTAGTATGTATAAAGGAACATAGAGTGCTTCATTCCGTGATATCGGAAGTCGAGTAAGGTGTGCTCTCAAGTGTCTCAAGGTATTCTTCGAAACTTTTTTCTTGTTCTTCATTCCTTTAAGTGTTCTTAGTGAATATTCAAGCTGTTTGATCTCCTGGTTTGCGTGAGTTGTTTTCAATTTTGTGTTTGTGGGTTTTGATCTTTAGGAGGTAGGCTTCTAGGGGTTTAGTTGTTTTTTATGCTTGTCGTTTGGAAGATGTCGAGTAGTGAATCTTTAGGCAGCTTAGGTGCCAAAATCGATACTTATGTCGAGTCGTCAAGTGATACCGCGGAATCATCAAGTGAAAGCAAGGAATTTGTAGAGTGTGAAGGTAGGTCGTACCAGGAATTTATCGAGAGTGGTGTTGTTACCTTAGCTATGCCTTCTCCACCAGTAATCCCTGCCGAGGCCATTCCGTTAAGGTCACTGCCCGCAATTGGGGAGTCGAGCGAATTACCCTGTACGAGTGAACCTACTAACTTATTATCAAAGAATCCTGCAAGTCGAATGACTGGGAAAGTATTGAGGGAACTCAGCTGTATGTACAGGTTCCCTAATACTTTGGAACTTCGGGTGCCTTCGTCGAATGAAAGAAAGAATTGATTACAAGGTTCCTGGGTGGATTGGATTCTATGTGCGTCCATTTTTCGTAGGGCTGAGGTTTCCTATCCCGAGACTGGTTTGGGAGGTTTTGGATCACTTCGGAATTGCTCCTTCACAATTGATGCCCAACGCATGGAGGATCTTATTGTCGATTGAATGTTTATCCTTTGAAATGGGTATACTCTTCGAGGTGAAGGACGTTTTAGAGACGTATTATCTGAAGGAACATTTAAAGGAGAAAGGGAGGTATACGTTGATCCTTCGCCAAAGAAAGACACACTTGGTCGTTGGATTGCCGACAAATGATAGGGGAAATTGGCAGTCCTATTATTTCTTTGTGAAGGGTGAGGGTATCTTTGGATCGACCGGGGTTGGTCGAATCCCGGAATTTTGGTGTTTGTCGAGTGAGTAACGATCTTTTGCTTAATTTCAATCTTTGAATCGTTCATTTGTCTTCGAGTAATCATGATTTTATTGTTGCAGGTCCTCTACGGAACAAGTCATTCATCAGGACCGCACGTACGATCTCCAATACCAAAGCCATTCTGTCCCTGTCGGCCGAGAAAAGGGATAAAAGGGATTGCAAAACTATCCTAACGGAAAAGAGGTTAAGGTCGACTCCACTGTGGAAGGAAATCTATCATCGAGAAGAAGGTAAAGTTCTGGCCTTATGTAACGACGTTTTGTCCGTGATAAATAGTAGATGGTCGTGTCAAAAGTTATATGGGGGATATAGATATCAGGAGCCCCTAAAACCTAGAGAACTTTTATGCGCAGAGGAGATGATGACAGGACCATTCACGGTAGCTTCTCTTGATGAAATGAAAAGCCGAAGAAAGTCTCGCAAACTTCGAAAGAATGAGCCTGTAGCCGAAGAGGCGGTTGGCACCCAGCTGAAGGGTGTTATTCCTGTGGAGGGGGTTCTAGATAAGGGGAAATCGATCGAAATGAGTTCCGCGGGAAAGAAAAGAAAGGTTGTGGCTGAGGAAGAAGAAGATCCAGACAACCTTTTGCTGAAAGTTCCCCGAGAGTCGACAGCCATATCTGACCCTTCAAGTATCGACTCATTCGTGGAAGGGCTTTTGCTTGAAGGGGATGAAGTGAGGTTGGCCCAGATTGGTCCAGTAGAAGTTATGAAGAAGGCGATTGCGTTGAATTATCAGGTATTATTACTACTATTTTTTTTTTTTGACTGACTCCTAAGGCTTGTGCCCGTAGGCCCTGGAGTGCAGCCTGTTCATGAAGAAGAATGTCGATTCCAGCCAGAGGAAGATCAAAGAGCTCGAAAAGGCACTGTCGACGTCGAGGAAGGAATCCTTAGAGTTGAGATCTGGGTTGGTCGCCTCTCAGAAGAAGGAGGAGAGAGGACTCGAGAAAGAGTTGAAGGAGGTAAAGGCTGCTTTGAAATTGGAGAAGGAGACAGCAGAAATGGTAGTCGAGGGCTATAAGGAGGGATTTGAGAATGTGAAGAAGGAAAAAGATTTACTGCTTGAGCAATTGGAGGATATTGCCATTGACTCAATGATGAGGAATAGGTGTGACCTGATGAAGGAGTATGTCGCAGGAAAACATGTCGACTGGAAGCCGGAGAAATGGATTCGGGAGTATGAAAGGCGTGCTGCCGGTCTTACTTCGTCCTCAGAGGACGATATAGAAGATAAAGGAGGAGAAGAATGTCGAAAGAAATTGAGAGTGATGCAATTGGAATGGAGATCGCTGACCCAGTGGTCGAAGAACATACGGAGCCTGCCGAATGTGAGAACGTCGTGCTGGCACTACCCGACACCGAAGTGTCAACGGTAGTTGAGTCACAGGAAGAAGTTCAAGCCACTCTCCCCTGCACAACTGATGAAGGAGTAGATAACCCGTGAAGTCTAAGGGTCCAAAAGTTGTTCTTAATGAATGATATTTTGTTTGTAGTGTAACAGATTTGTGAAATGTCGTTGTTTTCTACTAATGCACATGTTGAATGAAAAGAATGCACTATTTAGGTGATATCTTGTTTCTTATGAATGAATTTCTTTATTTCGTAAAAACATCAATTAAACAAATACTAGGAAAACAAATGTTGACAATCTAAACGAAGTCGTTTACCGGATGAACTTCTTAAGATGAAGTGCGTTCCAACTATTGCGCACAGGTTTTCCTTCCTCGGTTTGTAGTCTGTAAGCTCCTTTTCCAACTACCTTTGTGACAAGATACGGGCCCTCCCAATTTGGGCCCAACTTCCCATCTCTATGATCTCTTGTGTTTTGGAACACTTTGCGTAGTACCCAATCCCCAGTTCTGAAGGTCCTGCTCCTGACATTTTTGTTGAAGTATCGAGCCATCTTCTGTTGATGAGTTGCCAGTCGAATGGAAGCTCGATCCCTTGTTTCATCAATCGTGTCGAGAGTGAAATTCATTAGATTTTGGTTGTCCTCTTCACCCAACCACTGGTAGCGAGGGGAGGGATGACTTCCTCAGTTGGGATTACTGCCTCCACTCCAAACGCCAGAGCGAATGGGGTTTCGTCTGTTGAAGACCTCTTTGTTGTGCGGTATGACCATAGTACTCCTGGCAGTTCGTCAGCCCAGGCTCCCTTTGCTTTCTCCAACCTCTTCTTCAGGGTGTTCATAATCGTCTTATTGGAAGACTCGGCTTGTCCATTTGCTTGTGGAAAGCGAGGGGTGGAGAAGTTCAACCTTATGCCCCAATTTCTACAGAAGTCCTGGAAGTGGTGGCTAATAAACTGTGCTCCGTTGTCAGTCACTATCTCTTTCGGTATGCCGAATCGACAGATGATGTTTTTCCATACGAAAGCTTGGGCTTCCTTGTCGCGTATTCTGGCGAATGCTTCTGCTTCTATCCACTTCGAGTAGTAGTCCGTCATTACGAGCATGTACACTCGTTGGCCAGGAGCCGTTGGGAGTTTACCAACAATGTCCATCCCCCACTTCATAAATGGCCATGGGGATAAAATGGGGTTTAGTCTCTCTGGAGGAGGTGGGGGTGGTTGGTGCGAATCTCTGGCACTTATCGCATTTCTTCGTGTATTCAGAGGAGTCGAACCTCATTGTGGGCCAGTAATAACCTGTCGTGTAGGCACGATGAGCCAAGCTCCTACCACCAGAATGATTCCCACATTCACCTTCGTGCAACTCGGCCAAAACATGTTGCGCTTCGTTAGGTGCAATACATTTCAGGTAAGGTCCTGTAAACGATCTTTTTAACAGCTGACTGTCGTATAACACATATCGGGCAGATTGTCTTTGAATCTTCTTTGCTTGAATTCTGTCGTCTGGGAGTGTCCCGTCTTGTAGATACTTTATAATTGGCGTCATCCAACTGTCGACAGTGCCAAGCGTCGCAACAAGCGTTTCTTCTTCACAAATCGCGGGCCAGCTTAAGTACACGATTGGAATAGTTCGCGATTCGTTCCCTTCCATCGTCGAACCAAGAATTGCCAATGCATCAGCCTGGGAGTTCTCGTTCCTTGGGACCTGTGTTATGGAAAATTTTTCAAAAGTCGATCGTATTCCACTGACCTTTTGTAGATAGGAAGCCATAGCTTGTCCTCTGGCCTGATACGACCCTTCAATCTGGTTCACAATCAACTGGGAATCGGTTTTCACTTCAATATCTTTGGCCCCCAACTCTTTAGCTAGTAACAGCCCAGCTATCAATGCTTCGTATTCTGCCTCGTTATTTGTAACTCTAAATCCACATTTGACCGCTTGCTGAATTATGTCGCCGGCTGGAGTTATGATCATGATTCCAAGACCGCAGCCTCTTTTATTACTTGCCCCGTCGACTGCTAATTTCCAAGGTTTCGTTGGCTGGATGGAGTTAATATCGACTTCAGTTGTTGTTAGTAAGCCAGGGGTGAAGTCGGCCACAAAGTCGGCCAAAGCTTGAGATTTTATGGCAGTTCTGGGCTGGTACGTAATGTCGTGTTCTCCAAGTTCGATTGCCCACTTCATCAACCTTCCTGATATTTCTGGTTTATGAAGTATTCCTCTCAACGGATAGGTCGTGTACACCGTGATCGGGTGCCCCTGGAAGTAGGGTCTTAGTTTCCTTGCGGCTGTAACAAGGGCGAAAGCTAATTTTTCCATCAAAGGGTAACGTTTTTCTGCTCCCAAAAGCGCTTTGCTCACGTAGTAGACTGGATGTTGGTCTCTCACCTCTTCTCTTACTAAGACTCCACTGACCGCTTGCTCGGAGACTCCCAAGTAAAGAAAGAGTCTCTCTGAGTCGTGTGTGGTTTGGACAGCAAAGGTGGTGTGGTGAGATACAATTTGAGCTTTGTCAGTGCTTCCTCACAAGCGGGCGTCCAGTCAAAGCTGTTTCCTTTCTTTAAAGCTGAAAAGAATAAGAAGCACTTATCTGTGGATTTGGAGATAAACCTGTTTAGAGCAGCAATTCTCCCAGTTAGTTTCATGACATCTTTTGGGCTGGATGGTGAAGGAATGTCGAGGATCGATCTGATCTGGTCCGGATTTGCTTCAATCCCTCGTCGAGTGACCACGTATCCCAAGAATTTTCCTGAAGCAACTCCGAAAGCACATTTAGTTGGATTTAGTTTCATTTCATACCTGTCCATGATGTCGAACGCTTCTCTCAAATGATCTAGGTGCTGCTCCGATTCGACCGACTTCACTAGCATATCGTCTATGTACACCTCCATTGTTTTCCCAATTTGGCTGTCGAACATCTTGTTGACTAGTCTCTGATATGTTGCTCCCGCGTTCTTTAGGCCGAAGGGCATGACTTTGTAACAGAAAATCCCTTTGTTGGTGACGAAGGCTGTCTTCTCTTGGTCGCCCGGGTGCATGAGGATCTGATTGTAGCCTGAATACGCATCCATAAAACTTAATAGCTCATGCCCTGCCGTTGCGTCGACCATAGAATCAATGTGCGGAAGCGGAAACGAGTCCTTTGGACAAGCTTTATTCAAATCTGTGAAGTCGATGCAAACTCTCCATTTCCCGTTCTTTTTCTTCACCACAACGACATTCGCGAGCCACTCTGGAAATTGAACTTCTCTTATCGCTCCATTTTCCAATAACTTCTGGACTTCTTCGTCGATTATCCGGTTCCTTTCTGGGGCAAATTTCTCCTTTTCTGTCTAACTGGGGTGTACTCTGGGTCCACATGTAATTCGTGGGTTATGAGCCTTGGGTCGACTCCTGTCATGTCTTTATAAGACCAAGCAAAACTGTCGTGTCGGCTTTTCAAAAACTTTATGATGTCGGCTCGGAGTTTCGGATCTAATCCAACTCCAATTAACGTCTTGTGATCTTCGAACTGGGGATGAATCTGAACCACGTCAAGCTTTTCTATGTTCGGCAGTACCGGCTCCAAAACCCGAGGTTCAGTCTGTAATTGCTATGCCGACTCGCCCTTCACCTTTAAAGTTATTTGGTAGCAGCTCCTAGATGCCAACCTGTCGCCTCTGATTTCTTGTATTCCCCACCTAGTTGGGAATTTTATCACCTGATGGTAGGTTGATGAAACTGCTCTCATGTCGTGAATCCAGGGCCTCCCCATTATCAGGTTATATGCGGAAGGGCAATCTAAGACAAGAAACGTAGTCATTTTGTTGAATCCAGCAACGTATACCGGAAGTGAAATTTCTCCCATTGTCAACTTCTGCTCCCCGCTAAACCCAATCAACACTGTCGACCGTCGATTGATTTTATCCAAATCGGTTCCCATGTCGGTGAGGGCGCTCGCAAAAATTACGTTTGCCGAAGAACTTGTGTCGATCAACACCCGTTTGACCAAGAAATTGGCCACCTGCAACGAAATGACCAATGCGTCGTGGTGCGGGTTCAAGGTGTGGGAATTTTCATCGTCTGGAAATTCCATGGTCAGTTCTGTGAAGGCTTTTTCTACAGACGTAGCAGTATGGGTGACATTATTGATCAGAGCCCTCGTGTGTCGTTTGGCAGCAGAATAGGTAGTACCACTGATTCCTGAACCTCCAGAAATAACGTTGACCGTGTTATTTATAGGGGTGGAAGGACAGGATCTTCTCCCTGGTTGGCTTTTTCATCCCTTCGTGACATGGTTGCCTTTCCCTTGTCTGTTAGCAGGTCTCTCAAGAAACCCTTGTTTAGTAGCTCCAAAACTTCTAACCTCAATGCCACGCACTCTGCTGTCGTATGACCATAGTCCCTGTGGAACTCACACCACTTCCTGGTGTCTTTTTTTGACGAACTGTCCCTGGAGCGTGGAGGCCACTTTACTTCATTCCCCATCTTTCTAAGCACGGTAACCAGTTCTCCAGGTGAAATCGTAAAGTTGTAGTCTGGTAACCTGGTTTTGTTTGTTGGCCGCTCCTCCCTATTTGGCCTTTGTCTCCTGTCAACATTTGAGTAGAAAGGTCGCCGTCCCCCCTTGGTTGGTTCCTCCTTTCCATGTGGGTGTGGATATTGTTATCGTGTCGCCTGGGAGCAGCCGGCCTTCTATCTATCCGTGCATTCACAACATCTTCCCTTCTTTTGTTTCTTTTATCTTCTTCCCATCTTATTTCTACCTGGGCCCGTGCCATTACTTGGTCCATGTTATAGCATCGAAATTTAGTCAATTTTTGTAGAGTCCACTGTCATAAAGCAATCCGTTCCGGAAGGCTTCTACTGCTGTAGGTTGGTGGAGATCTGGGACTGTAATTCTCTCTCGATTGAATCGAGCAACGTAGCTCCGCAAAGACTCATCTCTTCCCTGCTGTATAGAATTTAGGTCGTCTGAAGTTTTTTCTAATTTGCATGAACTTGCAAAGTGTTGCACGAATTTGTCGGCTAGTTCTTGGTAGGACTCAATTGATCTGTAGGGTAGGTTGATGAACCAAGTAAGGGCAGGTCCTGCCAGAGTCTCGCCAAAGCATCTACACATTCCAGCCTCCCACTGACTTGGGGACAAGCCGGTTGACATCATCTTATATTTGTAGTGTATGATGTGGTCGTCTGGATCGGCAGACCCATCATACGGCTTCATCTCCGGAGGGCTGAATTTCCGTGGCAATTCGACAGCAACAATCGACTCCACAAATGGGGTATCAGAAATCGCTCCTGCCCTACTTTTCCTGACTGGCAACCTTACCCCTGGTAGTCTCGACATTATTGCTTCCTTGAATTCGATCATTTCTTTCCTGATAGAGGTGGCGATCTGCTGGGTTGGATCAATGTGAGAGATTGGCTCTTGCGAAGTAGGCTGGAGATCGTTGTTTGGGACTTCCGTCATAGTCGGGATTGTTGGATTGCTCAGGTCGTCTGGATTACTGGTTTGGCCTTGAATATTGTTATGTTGAGGATCGGATGACAGTTGCTCCATCTTTTTCTGTAGACTGTCGTTGGTGTTTCGCATTGTTTGATTTTCTTCTTCTAAGGCTTGCAAGCGTTGTTGGAGCATGGCAAGCTGTGCCATCATGGGATTCGGTTTTTGTTGTTGCTTGAGGCCATTTCGGATTGCTGTGTTGCTGTGTGTCTAATTTTAACAAAATTCGCTCGCTAGCCCCACGGTGGGCGCCAAATTGTAGACGCTGGATTTCGGTCGAGGTCCACAATTGAGAATGGGTTGAGGGAGGCACGAGCGAACCTGCAAAATAAGAGCAAAACGAAAGAGTCGGTTACTGCCCACCAGTGTGGTGGAAGCCGTAGGCACTCCGACGCTCAAGTTAGACAAAATGAGTTTGATTCAAAGGTGAATGGATTAAGGTCTTAAGATACCTCAACCACTGAACTATTGCCGTGAGGGCGGAATCTTGGTTTAGTCTGATGATAAGAGTATCTCCACTTGTTTGTCCCTTGCTTCTCCCTTTTATAGGTTGATGTCGAGTCTCTATTTTACCGTTGGAAGTCTCCTCATTGATATTCTCATTTATGTCCTTTAGATCTGACATTCATTCCCTGAAACCGTCGACTTCAAGATGATATTCATGAATTCGGATCCACCTTCCGATCTTTGTAACTGGTGCCCGTTTGTCTGTCTTTATATCGGTGATATTGGGCTTTGTGAGGCGGCCCGTGGGTCTCATGCCTGGCTCCAGATCTTTGTGGTTGGCTTCTGCGATAAAAGTCGATTTTACCCCTGGGCCCAATTTTGGCCCGTACAATACCATATGGCATTAGGTGACTCCTCCGTGAGTGCCTTCGGTAATCATGTCCTTAACGAGAACTATGGTCAGTGCACTTTAGGCCCTATTTTTATCGATGATAATGCCATCGCTACAGCCCATTTGGCTCTGTTATTCCTTACACTTCTGAATTTCCTTTTTCAGAGCATTGAATGTTTCTCCCTTAGCTTAGTCTAATCCTATCCGCATGTGGCCGAAACATGATTCCTCATTTGAGACCTAGTTCCAAAGCAGGCTACTACATGCGGATACCTGTACTTTTCTTGAAGAACATGGCTTTCTTTCGCTTATCGATCTCTCATTAGCTCTGCCCTCTTTTGATCAAAACTTGTTTCCCACCTCTTTACTCTTTTGGGCCTCAGATTATAATTTTTCCTCTTTCCTGCTGTTCCATTCACCATCACTCTTCATGACATCGGCGCTCTGACCGAGTTGGCCCCTCTGGATGCGACCATTTCTGCATATACAACCTTTTATTTCCCCCTCCTTCAATGGACTCTTCGTCATTCTCGTCTTATTCTATTTTCTTCCGTGCGTTCTCCAAATCGGCCAGTCCGATCTCAGTACTAGAGCGTACAACTTTCCTTCATTATTGGCTTAATTTGTAAATACATCATTTATGAACCAAGCCAGAAACCCGTGGTGGGTTACCTCTCTATCTCTTCAAAACTTACCAACGGTCGTTGTTTGGACCTGACATCCTTTTTGTTGGCTGCCATTTATCGTGGGTTGGCCATTCTTCAAAAATAACTTCGGTCAGGGGCTTCGCCAATCGCCTCTGGCCCTCTTTGGCTCCCCAGCTTTGGCTTAGAGCCTATTTCCCAGTCTTTGGCTCAATTGAGTCAACTCATTCTTATCTTTACGTTAGTTTTTTGTTTGCCCAACTTTGGCCAACCTCTCCCCTTCCTCGCACTGTTTTCGAATACTTATACACCCTTTCTCGGGTCTCTTTTTTCTTTCCTTTCTCCTTGGTCGACAACCCTTTTTTCATCCATGAAATCCCTAAGTCGGAAGAGGACGAATCATCGCATATGGTGTAAGTTTTTATGCAGCCGTGATCTGATTCATGACATCCTGACCGGGGCCAACGGCAAGGCCGGAGTGGAGGTCTATTCGTAAAACTTCACTACCTGCCAGTTTGGTCTCATTCAAGGATGGCCTCTTCCATTCTTCCACACACGCTATGCTTCATCGGACCGTTTTAAAGTTCTTTCGCTCTCGTACATAGACCAATGTTTTTCAAAGACTCATTCTTTGCTAACCTCCTTTACTGCAGTCTTCTTTTCACTTTGTACATCGATCCATTCTTTATTTGACCATTTTTTACCGTCTGATTGTGAGAGATTCTTTTCTTTGCCTTCTGCAATCTTTTCCACCATCTCATTTTCTCCAAGTCCTCGAATTGGCGAGGGCAAAGAAACCGATTGAGGTAGCTAAGCCGAAGAAAAATAAACAAGTTAAACGGAAATAGCCTTCCTCTCGTCATAGTTCTTATTAAGATGTGACGCTCATACGCCGTGCTAAGGGTACGATATGTTAATTTCACCCATTTTATACATCGGGTTAAGATACAACCTAGAATTTTATATGTTTTATATCTTGTGTAGATGCTTAAGACGGAGCCATCTTCTACCATGCCTGAAGCGACATGGGAACTCCGGAGCCCGAAGCTCCCATGGTTGAGAGTTCACATAGGGAAGCTGAACCCACCGTAATCCCGATTGTTCGACTTCTATCAGACGATGACGAAGCGACCGTGGCTCCAATCACGGAACAACTACCAGAAAAGGCAAAACAGCTGCTACCAATCCTTCGCCCGAAGCACACCTCTAAGGTTCAGAGTCAAGTATAGAATTTGACCGTTCGCACCTGATTATTGAGGAAATTTCAAGAGACCATCCTCTATTAATGCCCCACTTGGACGATCATGTCCCAACTGTGTAGGACCCAGATGACGAGCCTATTCTGC
This sequence comes from Zanthoxylum bungeanum, assembly GCA_019454045.1. Lineage (NCBI taxonomy): Eukaryota > Viridiplantae > Streptophyta > Magnoliopsida > Sapindales > Rutaceae > Zanthoxylum > Zanthoxylum bungeanum. The sequence goes on along the minus strand of SKCR01001569.1, from coordinate 100 downwards.
AAGAGCCTATTTGGCTGGATGACTGGCCTCTTTGGCGTCATCTCAAGCGTCTTTTCCCCTTGGTACACAGAATGGCCACCACGGGGCTTAAGGGAAGTTA
>SKCR01001568.1:0-35696 GCA_019454045.1 Zanthoxylum bungeanum | reverse complement strand
GATCTTTCATGGAGAATTTTAATGAAAGCCAAGCTTTCACCGATTATAGCATGGGAATGTTATTGCCAATAAGCAATACATCATCAACGTAAAGGACAATGAATATTAGTGCGCTCCCACTAACCTTCTTATATACACAAGAATCATCTTCATTTTGAATGAAATCATATTCATTTATGATCTCATCAAAACGTTGGTTCCAAGAACGCGATGTTTGCTTTAATCCATAAATGGATCGATTTAACTTACAAACCTTGTTTGCATGTTTTGGTACAGAAAAACTGTCAGGCTGTTGCATATCCTCCAAAAGGTTTCTGTTAAGGAAAGCGATTTTGACGTCCATCTGCCATATTTCATAATCGAAATGTGCAGCAATAGCAAGCATTATCCGAATGGATTTAATCATGGTAACAGGTGAAAAAGTTTCATCGTAATCGACACCATGTCGTTGACGATACCCTTTCGCTACAAGCCTAGCTTTGTACGTTTGTATGTTGCCATCCATGTCCGTCTTCTTCTTGAAGACCCATTTACAACCAATCGGCTTTACGCCTTCTGGTGCATCAACCAGTTCCCAGACTTGGTTGGTGTACATGGAATCCATTTCGGACTTCATGGCATCTTTCCATAAAACGGAGTCGATATTTTGTATCACTTCCTCATACGTAGTCGGCTTATTATCCTCAATAAGATTAATATATACGTGAGGCGAGATCAGAAACCCATACCTCTCAGGTTATTTTCTGAATCTCTCTGATCTACGTGGTTCTTGTGTATTAGAAGATTGTGGTACAGTCTCATCCCTGATGAACTGTTCGTGTTCCGATTGGGAGTCGGTGCCAGTAACAGTATCACTAAGATTTTCATCGAGTTATAATTTCCTCCCACTTACCACTGCATTTAGGAATTCATTTTCAAGGAAAACCGCATGGAGAGCAAACAATACCTTGTTCTCTTGTGGGTTGTAGAAGTAATATCCTTTGGTTTCCCTAGGATAACCTACAAATAGGCACTTATCTGATTTGGGTTCTAGTTTGGTACCATCCAAACGTTTAACGTTTGCCAAGTATCCCCAAATCTTCAGGAATGAGAAACCCAGTTTCTTTCCTGTCCATATTTCATATAGAGTCTGTCCAACAGACTTTGACGGAACATTATTCAAAATAAGTATTGCACTATTCAATACATATCCCCAGAAGGAAATTGGTAGCTCAGTGCGACTCATCATAGACCTTACCATGTCCAATAAAGTTCGGTTTCTTCGTTCGGACACACCATTTAATTGAGGTGTTCCAGGAGGAGTCCACTGTGAAAGAATACCATACTCTTTCAAGTAATTGAGAAACTCATTGCTTAAGTATTCTCCACCACGGTCCGACCGTAATGTCTTAATACTTTTACTGGTCTGTTTTTCTACTTCGTGTCGAAACTCTTTGAATTTCTCAAAAGTTTCCAACATGTGTCTCATAAGATACACATAACCATAACGTGATGCATCATCCGTAAAGGTTACGAAATATTCATATCCACCTCTAGCCTGGCTAGAAATGGGCCTACATACGTCACTATGAACGAGGGCTAACAGTTCGGTGGCACGAACACATTTACCGCTAAAAGGCGTTTTAGGCATCTTGCCTAATAAACAAGATTTGCAGACATCGTATGAATTTGGATCAAATCTCTCCAAGTATCCACTCTTCGAAAGTGTGGATATACGAGTCTTGTTTATCTGTCCCATACGATAATGTCACATATAAGTTTCATCTGTTTTACTCATTTTAAGCCTTTTGTTTGTCATGTTATATGTCTGAGATTCATTTATATTCAAAATATAAAGACCATTATTTAAATCAGCAGTGCATATCTCAAAATCATCTTTATAAACAAAACACCATGTGTTCTTGAATACAAAGGTATACCCACAATGGGTTAAACAAGATACAGATATAATGTTTCTAGTCAAACTAGGTACATAATAACAGTCTGATAAAGTAAGTACATGCCCCGAAGGCAGTTCCAAAATGTAGGTCCCAATAGCCAAAACGGTGACTCTAGTCCCATTTCCAACTCGGAGGTCGATCTCTCCTGAAGCCAGTCTCCTGCTAATCTGCAGATTCTGCACATCAGTACATATATGAGTACCACATCCAGAATCAAAAATCCAATTTTTAAAACTAGAAGTAGACATGTTTATTTCAATAACAAACATACCTGAAGCCGGTGCCTTGCCCGCCTTCACTTCCTTTACGTGCGTCTTGTACTCACGGCAGTCACGCTTCCAGTGACCCCGTTTGCCACACTATAGGCAGACATCTTGGGATTTGTCATTTTCCTTCCCAGAAGACTTTGATGATTTGGCCTTGCCCTTTCTTTTCTTCTTCTTCACACCTCCAGAAGCCTTCGGCCAAGCCTTGGCTTTCTGAGATGTCGAAGAAATTATTGCCCTTTAAAGCTCCTTTTCTACCTCTTTCAGCATTTTCATCAACTCTCCAAGAGTCTTTTCTTGGTTCATCATATTATAGTTCATGATGAACCCGCTCCAGCTGTCAGGAAGAGACTGTAAGATCAAATCTATAGAAGTCTCAGCCTCAAAGGTTATGCCCAGCTGACCCAGCTGTTCGATGTCAGCAATCATCTGCGACACATGGTGTTCAACAGATGTACCCTCTGACATACGAGAGCGAAAGAACTTCTTTTGCAATTTATACTTCTGCGATCTAAGGTTAGATCGGTGAAGGTCCCTCAATTTCAACATCATTTAGTAGGGATCCAATCCCTTATTTTGACGACGAAATTGTGGGGTCATTGTGTTAGACAATTATGACCCATAGCATCACTATTTGTACAGAACATGGTGTTGTTATACAAATTAACTATGTGACAAAGGAAATTGCTCTTTTATCATTTGTAATTGGATTACCGGGATATATAAATGATAAAAGTTCATATGATTAGTACCAGATTAATAAGATATGAGACAGTATTAATCCACGTAAGGTTTAATCATTAAATATCTCTAGTCGTAGTATTATCGAGACTTGACATCAATATACGGAATAGACTAGTATTACACTTGTGTGTGTTATGGAAGCGTAACGACATAGTTATCATATATTTGGGTATTGGATACTCATGCAAGTGTAATAGGAGGTTCTGTTTACCGATGGTACGAAAACAGCTTCGCTCTGGATAGACCCATCGGAATCTCATTGGTAGTATGACTATGTGTCTATGGGAATCTGAATCAGGGTAGGTGTATTTGGTCTTAACATGAGACTTGCATCGCTAATACTTGCGACAATCAGTATACTTTAGTTTTGGTCATTCGGGGCTTTAACAGATTCTGTGTACGCCTCTTCTGGGTATACTGAGAATCATAGTGTATTGGGTGTGATGTCAAGATGGAAGTATCACTTCAATCATATGGAGATGATGATCACGTAGGATACGGAACTGGTACTCTTATGTACTGCAGACATCGGGATAATATGACTAGGTCATGATTATCCGATTATAGAGACTAGTTACCAGAGATCCGATATATGCTTTGTACGGGGCATACACAATTTCAGCCACAGGCCTAACATGTGACATCTGATACTGGATCGTAATACGCAATACTACGTATACTACGCCTGACAAAGATTATATATTCCTGAAAAAAATATTTCTAGAGAATAAGGTAGGCACGGTGCTTTGCTAGAAGCCAATCATGTCTTCTAAATCAGTAAGAACGTGGTACGGGGTACGCACGTGTTCGGATAATCCGACGATCGAATTTACTGCCAAAATATCCTGGGATCTCATGGGTTGCTTCCCGAAGATTCACCGATGACGTATGACTCGAACAAAATTAATTTGGGATTAATTATGAAAGAGAGAAAATTAATCTAGGATTAATTACGGCGAGAATTTATCTGGGATAAAATTCGAATAGAATAGAGAGAACGATTAATTTGAAATTAATCAATTAAAATAATATATTCGATATATTAAATGAAATTAGATTTCATAGCGGAATTAAAATTGGATTTTAATTCGGGCGAACGAATTAATTTAGAATTAATTTGTAAGCGATTTTAATTTTTAATTAACGTCGCAACGGAAAATTCGTTAATTCAGAATTAACGAACCCGATCCCAATATGTGTTTTGCGGGCCCACTCGGATTTTGAATTAAAGTGGGCCCAAATCAAGTCACATCACTAGTCAAATTTATCACTTTAAGTTGATAGAAGTTGGTAGTGGTTGGTAACTTGTAAATTACACAAGTTTGATTTGTGAAAGACTTTTTACCAACTTGATTTTTGTAAATTGTTTTTTTTTATTTTTGAAATCAAATATACATAAAACAAAATAAAAAAAACAACACAACATCATCTCTCTCTCTCCCTAGCCCATGGCCGAATACTCTCCCCTCTCTCACTTTCAAAGTGGCGTGAACCTAGGGTTCATGTTTCTTGATTTTGTTTCAAAATCTTGCATGCTAGCACATCAATGTAGTAAAAAAAGGTGATAGAGAAACTTTCCCATAGAGTTTGGAATTCAAAGATAAAGCTTGGAGTTCACCATTCATACAAAGGAGAGCCTGGAGCACAACATAAAGGTTGAAAATTTTTGTATTCTCTACATCCCTTAGCCGATCAAAGTGAGTATATTTCCCCAACTTACTTTGTTAATTCACACAATTTTATGCTTAATATATCATTGGCATGTTCTAAGAGAACCCAACAATGGTATCAGAGCCAAATTAAACATGAAATCAATTAGGGTTTATAAACTTGAATTTGGGTATTTTTACTTGGAGCATGATTTCGTCAAATTGAGTGTTTGGTTATGTTTGGATTATGATAACTTAGAGTTATGCATGACTATTTTGGATAAAAATTGATTAGATAATTTTTCCCTAATTTGATGAGCATGGCCGAAACTTAGAGCCCTAAATGTCATGGTGATTTTTTGATTTTTAGACCATTGGATGTGTTTAAAATGCATGATATATATTGATTTGTGATTTAATTGGATTGAAATCAAAATTGATGAATTAAATGCCTATTGCCGTGAGATGATGAGCATGTTATGAGTTGATTTTGCTTCAATTGTGTTGGACATGAATTGAAAATGATAAAGCACGATTAATTAATTAAATTGGTGTTTTGGAAATGTTAATTTAGCTAATTAATTATGGCTATACACTTTAATTAAAAATTATGATATTTGGACTATAGTAATATAATAAATTAGTCTTTAATTTGAAATTGGGCTAATGTTGTTACATTTGGGCCTTATGGACTTGGTTGGGCCAAGTTGGTTTAAGACAATTGGATTGGATCCAAATTGGGCCTAAAACCATTCCGTAAAGTCCAAATATAATAAATGCGCCTTTAAATATTTAATTGGGCCTAATGGGCCGAAATTAATTTATGGCAAATAGGGTGATTACTTTATTGGGCCTTGGCATTTGGGTTTGACCCATATTGGCCAAAGCCCATGCCTTATGAATTAATTAAAAGCTCATTGGACTTTAATTAAATTAACATTGGATGTTAATTGGGCCTTTGAGACCCATTAAGATTAGATTTAGATTCTAAGTCGTAAAGGCGCATTAATAAAGTGTAATTATTTAATTTGGAATTAAATATGAATTAGTATTGAATACAAATTAAATTGGATTTAAAATTGTAGTTCGATATAATTCAAGAAAACGCACTTTGAGTACTTATTCTTAAACGAGTTAGACTCGCGAAAATCAAATTGTTGTTTGAACATTGGATGATCAATTAATTCAAAGATTACTTAATTGGATTAGATTGATTGAATAACATGCTTTGTGTGAATACATGGATGTATTGTATGAATAATGTATATCGGATGGATATTAGATGGGTGAGGGCAATTTTGGAATTGTTGTAATAAATTTAGAATTTATTAAATTGGACATGCGTGTCCAGCCTTTATCTCTTGACTCTTTGTACTTCCTTCTCACCCATTCCCTCAATGTTAATTAGGTTTCTTAATGTATTATGTAATTGGGTAGAAGTTAGAATAGTGCTAGCCGGGGAGAGGAAATGGAGAGATTTTTCTAGGAACAATTTGTTAAATATCCATCTGCATATCATTATTATTTATTCACGCCTTATTATGCTTTTAGAATGCATGTCTTAAGGGTGTATGATGAGACCTAATTAAAGATAATAAAATGGTTTCCAAATTGCGACAAAAACCCTCATTTTATATTAAGCGTTTTTCTTCCATTGAGTGATTCTCTCTTAAGATCCAAGATTGGCATTGGTTTGTTGGCCAAAGTCAAGACATTTGTCCATCGCGGATGTGTTTGAATCATGAAGGCTTTGTTCCATATCGTACGCCTTGGGCAAGTTGTGATTTGTTGGCCAAAGTCAAGGTCACTTCTTGTTCATCGGCCTCGATTACGAAGCTTTTCCACTGTCATTGGGTCATGCTTAACTAGTTTCATTAAGCTTGTTGAGCCAAAGCCAAGGCTTAGTTGATCAGAGGAAAAAAGGTTAGGGAATATATCGGATATATCGGCATATATTGGATATATGTTCGGACTTGGAGGTCCACCTATGGATCTAGGAATTGGATGGGATCCAATTGATCTTAGATATCTACCTAGTTAAGTTTCATACAACTTTTGGCCAAGTCAAGGTTGTGTGTTATTTAACGGGATCCTAGCCCACTAAGAAACTAGGTTTCCGGAGTACTCACAGAGGGTTAGAGGCTCGCCGAAAAAAATAGTGGGAGGCAAGATTAAATTTACAATTCTTTTAGATACTTACCAATACGCGCTCATTTCATTTTTCATCATTAAAAATTTATATATTAGTTGGACTAATATGCAATTGTTGTTTTAATTAACAGTTGGACTGTATTCAAACTACTTTATTTTGTTGATTATATAATGGTTATAGTAATCAATATATTTGAATTTAACCGATCCTTTATAGTTGGTTATATAGTTAGACTACAGTAATCATTACATCTGATTGTACCCGAAAATCGTTGATTGGATAGTTGGACTATAGCAATCAATATAGCTGAAAATTAGCGTTAAAAGAACATAATCCTAGGGGAAAATGCCTTTAACGGTGTGTAAATTTTCATATTGGGAATAATCTCAGGATAGTCCTGGGAGATGAGAAGTTAATCTATTTGATAGAGCGGACCCTCCCGGGCTAAGCCCAGGAGTTGAGCAAATAGTAGAGCATGAGCTTTGGAAGACTCATCGTGATGATAACTTTAGTGCTCAATACGTTATGCTTGCCGCAATGACTCATTTTTTTGTCGTCAGAATTAAGGATTAGTTCCTTATGTATGATATTGAAATTGAAGGATCTTCATAGATCTATTATTAGATCTTAGAAGTACTGATTGCAAAAATAAAACTTTAGAGAGTTAATGGCTATGCTCAATGAGAAAAGAGCAGAGCTTACAAAAGGGCAAGAAGCGCAAGGCGAATCTTACTTCGACATCCCAGAAGGCCAAGGCTTGGCCGAAGGCTTCTAGGGGTGTGAAGCAGAAAATGGGCAAAAGGCAAAATCGTCACATTCTTCTAGGAAGACAAAGTAACTATCCAAAGATGTCTGCCTAAACTGTGGTAAACGGGGTCACTGGAAGCATGATTGCCGTATGGACAAGGCAGACATGAAGGAAGTGAAGACGAACAAGGTCCGACTTCAGGTATGTTTGTTATAAAATGTCCATTGCTGTTTTAAAATTGGATTTTAGATAGGATGTGCTACATAAATATATGTACTGATGTGCGGGATCTGTGATTAGCAGGATACTGACTTCAGGTAGGATTGACCTGCGAATCGAAAACGGAAGAGAGAGTCGTTATTTGGCTGTGGGAATCTAAGTTTGGAACTGCCATTTGGGCATGTACTTAATTAGGAGATGTTATAATGTATCTAGTTTGACTAAGACTTATCTCTGTATCTAGTTTAACCTGTTGCGGGTATACCTTTATATTTCTAGAACACTAAGTGTTGTGTTTTATAAAGATGATATTGAGATAAGCACATTAGATGTGAATAACAGTATTTATATTTAGAATATAAATGAATCTCAAATATATAAAAATGACACAACAAAAACTCAAACATTGTAAATCTGTTGAGACTTAAAAGTGGCATTGTTGTCTGAGACACATTAACAAGACTCGTATATCCACACTTTCGAAGCGTGGATACTAGGACGGATTTGATTCTAACAAAATGATGTCTACGAATCTAGTTTATTAGGCAAAATGCCAAAAAACATTTTACTGGGTCAAGTGCAAGTGCCACCTATCTGTTAACCTCGTTCATAGTGACGTAAGTGGGCCCATGTCTAGCTAGGCAAGAGGTGGATATGAATACTTCGTAATCTTTACGGTGTGGCATCGCGTTACGGTTATGTGTATCAGATGAAACACAAGTCAGGAACTTTTGAGTAATTCAAAGAGTTCGACACGAAGTAAGAAAACAGACTGTAAAAGTATTAAAAATATTACGGTATAGGACCATAGTGTAAAATACTTCTTAAATATATGAGTTTCAAGATTACTTGAAAAGGAGTATGGTATTCTTCATAGTGGACTCCTCCCGGGACACCTCAATTGACGGTGTGTCCGACAGAGAAACCAAACTTTGTTGGACATGGTAAGTTAATGATGAGTCGCTCTTGAGCTACCAATTTCCTTCACATGAATGTGTGGGAACACAGGAACTGGGCGACGCATGCTGTCCAGGGCTCGCGGCCCGGTCGGGAGTACGGAGTATTCACGGGGACTAAACCGGGAGATAATGGAGTCGCCACCGGTGTGAACGGGAAAATGAGGATTTAAGGCCGCACTCACCCCTCGCAAGGGAAGACCTCAAACGTTGGGTCGGAATGGTCCCTTACTTATGCCACTTGTAATGAAAGGATTTATATAATAATTTAATCAGGCTTAAGTAACACTTATTTCTAAGAATATCATGCTTCTAAATCCACATACATACTCAACAAGTTCATCTAAATTATATGTAACACATATTCGAATTTACATATTTGCAGCCTATTTGCATGTAATCTATGTCTCAATTTGCATACATAAGGATTATCTTACGGCAAACATACAAGTTATTGAACGCATTGGTGGACACAGAAGCGCAAACAAATAGCATTCTTACTAGCATGCATATTAAGAAAAGATATTTAAGCGCATAACTGAAATAGACAACTAGAGAGGTAATACCAATGCATAACGTAAAAAAGGGGGTAACTATGTGCTAAGATGGACATGTCGTAATGTGATGCAAGAGGATCTGTTTACCGTGGGCGTTCGTGCAGCGTTCGTATACGCGTTCGAACGGTAAACAGAAGGTTCTCGTTCGAGTAGCGTTCGTAAACGCGTTCGAACGAAAATGAAACAGAATGCTCACATTCGTATGGCGTTTGTGAACGCGTTCGAACGGAAATGAAACAGAATACTCGCGTTCGTATGGCGTTCGTGAATGCGTTCGAACAGAAATGGGACCTGATGCATGATAAGGAAAAATGCTTGCGCGTTCGAGTTGCGTTCGTAAACGCGTTCGAACGAGAACAGACCTGATGCATGAAATGGGACGCAATACATAAATGGCGAATAGTACAATGCGGGGCGCGGCAAAGCATCGTGGTAAAAGGCTTTAACCCCTCCACATAGGGGATCTTTCATTCCACTTGCTAAGCCCACGCGCTCGATCGCATCATGCATGCAAACATAAAGACAATCATATCAAACTAAGTATGCCCGATTGAACACATCTTACATCCAACCGAACACACATCAACCGGCGCGGCAAAGCATCGTGGTAAAGGGCTTTAACCCCTCCCCATAGGGGATCTTTCATTCCACTTACTAAGCCCATGCGCTCGATTGAATCATGCATGTCAAGAATTAAAGCGATAACATCAAACTTGGTGTGTCCGATTGAACGTATCTTGCATTCAACCGAACACACATCAACCGGCACGGCATAGCATCGTGGTAACTGGCTTTAACCCCTCCCCATAGGGGATCTTTCATTCCACTTACTAAGCCCATGCGCTCGATTGAGTCATGCATACAAAGAATTAAACGCAATAATGTCAAACTTAGTATGCCCGATTAAACGTATCTTGCATTCAACCGAACACACATCAACCGGCGCGGCAAAGCATCGTGGTAAAGGGCTTTAAACCCCTCCCCATAGGGGATCTTTCATTCCACTTATAAGCCCATGCGCTCGATTGAATCATGCATACATAAGCAACATGCAAAATTCAAATGACGAAAAGTAAATAAACCAAAGCAACACAAAACAAAAAGAGAGTGCCGTTTACTCAAGCGGTACGTGGAGTTGTGTCCCGAGTACAGATCATATTACCGTCCATTCGAAATCGGCTATGAAATTTATGTCCGGGTTTCCATCCGATATACCGCGAGAGTTGACACATCTCTCATTTTATTCTACAGCCACAACATACAACATCTCACAATCCATGCATATTCATCTACTCAAGGGCCACAACATGCATTTCAACATGACAATCATGCAAGCAATATTTAATAAATAGTACAAAAAGCGAGTGTGAAATATACCCTCAGGTCTAACCTTTTTGCCAACTTTCAGGCTTGCGTTTCACGGACGTCGGAAGGGTACAGCTCCTCAACTTCTCCGGTTCACTGGTTTAGCGTCCTAGCTCACCGCTTTGCTGTTTTGCTTGCGGTTTGAACTCCGTTCTGCTACTGTTCGGCCTCTGTTTTGCTGCTCACTGTTCAGGTCACCTGTTTGACGTTTTAACGGACTGTTCCAAGTCTTTGTGTGGGTTCTTAGTGCAGTCTTGTGTGATTATTTTAAGGATTATGAATGCAGTTTTTATATTACTGTTTTTAAGTTTTTTAGGGACTGTATGGGGCTGTGATTTTCGGTACTTGTGAGGACTGTTTTGGGGCTATATTTTTCGGTGATATAAGGTGTTTATGGGGGTGTAATTTTCGGTAGTGTGTGGAGGCTTAGGGGGCTGTTATTTTCGGTTATGGAGTGGAGAAGATTTGTGAGGTTTATGGACGTGTAGGGCTGATTGGTTTGTGAAGGTGCTTTTAATGTAAAGGCTTGGGTTATTTCCTTTTCTCTTGTGATTTGTGTGAGTTGTGTGTATATTATGTGTATGAGCTAGGGGTTGGAAATTCTTTTCTTCTTTTATTTCTTGTGATGGGCGTGAACTAGGATGGAATGGCTTTGGTTAGGGGTTGTTTATATAAAGAAGGGTTATGGCTTCACCTTGTCTCACAAGGAAGGGATTTGGTGCATTAAAGAGAGGATTTGATTTGGTGTTGGACAAGGAAGGTCAAAGATTGAGGGGGGGACAAATCTTGGCTAGATTAGGAATACAAAATATTTAATTGGTTATGATTGATTTTAATTAGGCATGACATCTTTTTAATTTAGTATGTGATTTGTTTAGTTAGGAAGTTAATATATTTGATTTATCTTAATTAGGTATGATTATATTTTATGTTTTGTTTAATTGGTAAATGGTTTAAATATTTTATTTAATATTTAATGTTTAATTTAATTAAATTGGGATGTGTTTTATGGGCTTTGGGGAGCTAAATGGGCTGGGGTGCGAGGCTAGCAGCAAAACCAGAAACACCGACGCCGTTCGAACGCCAATTCGAATGCTACACGAACGTCCACAATCTGCCTAACGTTCGAACGAAGTAACGAACGCAGCACTAACGAAGACAGTGAGCTTGTGAAATGAACTTGATGACGTACTTATTTCGAATTTCCCCTTCCGACCTCCGTTTCCCGCAATATCCTTAGCTAAAAAGGTAGTACCTCCAACTGAGACTCATCATCGGGTTTCACATGCGAAAATGCAATTCCAAGAACCTAATGTTTGCTTCAATCCAAACATGGATCGAATATCCCGCAAACCTTGTTTGCTAGTTTTGGTACGACAAAACCGACATGATGTTGTAAACATCCTCCGAAAGGTTTCCTTTTCAGGAAAGCGATTTTCCCGTAAAGCTGACATATTTCATAAATGAAATACGCAGCTTTAGCAAGCATTATCCAAAAGGATTTACCGTGGCAACAGGTAAAATGTTGAATCGTAATCATCACAATGTTGATAACGATACCTTTCCGCTAAAAGCCTAGCTTTATACGTTGATATGTTTCCATCCATGTACGTCTTCCTTGAAGACTTATATAGTACCAATAGGCACAATGCCTTGCGGTACATCAACTAGTATCCAAACTAAGTTGATATACATGGAATCCATTTCAGATTCATGACACTTTGTCATAATTAGGGAGTCGATACCTTGTATCACTTCCTCATACGTAGTCAGTTGGTATACCTCAATAAGATAGACATCTTTATGAGGTGAGATCAGAAACTCATACCCCAGGTTATTTTCTGACTCTCTCCGACATACGCGGTTCTTGTGTATATGAAGATTAATGGTTTAGTTTCATCCTTGATGAACTATTTGTGTTCCATTAGGAATCAATGCCTTGAATAGTGTTACTCCGATTTTCATCGAGTTTTACTATCCTCCCACTTACCACTGCATATCGGTATTCCTCTTAGGAAAACCGCATGGTGAGCAACAATCTAATTGTTCTCATGTGAGACGTATAAGTACTATAATTATGGTATCCCTATGACAACCTACAATTGGCACTTATCCAATTTGGGTTTTAGTTTGGTATCATCCAAACATATGCCTAGCATTCCCAAATATCAGGAATGTGAAACCCGGTTTCTTTCCCGTTCATATCTAATATGATATCTGTCAAACAGATTTTAATGGAACCTTATTCAAAATAAGTTCTTGCACTGTTTAAAGCTTATCTGTTGAAGGAAATGGTAGCTCAAGCGACTCATGATTAACCTTATCATGTCCAACAAAATTCGGTTACTCAGTTCGGACACACCGTCACTTTGACGTGTTCCGGGAGGAGTCCTCATTTGAAAGAATACTTTACTCTTTCAAGTATTTAAGAAACTTATTGCTTAAATATTTTCCATTACGGTCTTACCGTGACGGTTTAATACTTTAGCCGATCTGTTCGTCTATTTCGTGTCGAAACTTTAAAAGTTTCCGATTTGTGTTCTTCAAAAGAAACACATAACCATAACGCGATGTCACATCCGTAAGGTCACGAAATATTCATATCCACATCTAGCCTAGATAGACATGGGCCCACTTGCTTCACTATGAACTAGGGCTAACAGGTCGGTGGTATTTACACTTTTACCAAGTAAATAGTGTTTTAGGCACTTTGCCCAATAAACTAGATTCGTAGACTTTATTTGATTGGAATCAAATCAGTCCAGGTACCCGCTCTTCAAAAGTGCGGATATACGATTCTTGTTTAATTGTGTCCCAGACAACAACGCCACAATATGTTTCATCTGATCAAATAAGTTTGAGCTGTTTGTTTGTCATTATATACGTTTGAGATTTATTTATATTCAAAATATAAATTCTGTTATTCACATCTAATGTGTTTATCTCAATATCATCTTTATATAATAAAACACTTTAGTGTTCTAGAATATAAAGGTAAACCCACAGTGGGTTAAACACTGATATAGAGATAATGTTTCTAGTCAAACTAGTTACATTATAATAGTTTCCTAATCATGCTCATAGCAGATTTTGAACATCAGTATATATTTATGTACCACACTTAGTATTTAAAATCCAATTTCAATACTAATAGTGAACATAATTATGACAAACATATTTGAAGTCAGAGCCTTGCCCCGTCTTCAATTCCTTCATGTCTGCTTTGTCCAAACGGCAGTCACGCTTCTGCGATCCCGTTTGCCACATTTAGGCAGACATTTTGGGATATGTCTTTTATCTTCCCAGAAGATTATAATGATTTTTCTTTTGCCCTTTTCCACATTCCAGATGCCTTTGGCCTAGCCTCGGGTTTCTAGAATATCGAAGTAAGGCGCGCCTTACGCTACTTATCTAATTGCAAAGTTTTGACTTTATCTCATTGAGAATAGTCATTAACTCTCCAAGAGTTATATATTGCAATTTAGTCCTTCTAAAATCTAAAGATAGATTTATGAAGATCCTTCAATTTCATTATCATACTTTAAGGATCTAATCCTTAGTTCTGATTCAGAAATTAAGGAGTCTATTACGGTAAGTATAATGGATTAAACACTTAAGTTATCATCACATAAATCTTCCAAAGATTATGCTCGACTATTTGCTTAACTCCGGGCTTAGGCCTAATATATTATTTTATCAAATAAAATAACTTATTATTTTTTTCGAGGACCATCCTTGAAATTATTCCCAATTTGAAAATTAAAACCATTTAAATACATTTTCCCCAGGATTATGTTTTAAATGTCAATCTTTCAATTTTATCTTGATTCTAATAGTCCAACTATTTAATCAACGATATCGGTACTATTTATTATAATGATTACAATAGTCCAACTATTTAATCAACTATAATTTAATAGATTAAAATCAATTATATTGATTACTATAATCCAATTATAAAATCAACTATGAATGAATAGTTTGAATATAGTCCAACTATTTATTAAAACAACATTTAAATATTAGTCCAACTAACATTTAATTTATATCGACGAATTGATATTTGATTGAGCGCGTATGGCGAGTAATTGAACGAATATTGCAAATTCAATTCTTGCCTCCCACTATTTTTCGGCGAGCCTCTAACCCTCTGTCGAGTACTCGGGAAACCGCGTTTCCTAGTGGGCTAGGATCCCGTTAAATATCACACAATCTTGACTTTGGCCAACAAATTGTATGATAATTAACTAGGTAGATCTCTAAGATCGATTGGATCCAATCCAATTCCTAGATCCGGTAGGGGGACATCCAAGTCCGAAACATATATCTTACATATGCCAATACATCCAATGTATTACCTAACCTTTTTCCTCTAAATCAACTAAGCCTTGGCTTTGGCACAACAAACTTAGTTATCCCAGTTAAGCGCGACCCATTGACCATGGAAAGCTTCGTAATCAATGTCGATGGACAAAAAGTGGTCTTGACTTTGGCCAACAAACCACAACTTGGACAAGACACTGACATGTAACAAAGCCTTTGTGATTCAAACACATCTTCGACAGACAAAGGCCTTGACTTTGGCCAACAAACCAATGCCGTCTTAGATCTTGAGTGAGAATCACTCAATGGAAGGAAAAACGCTTAATATTATGCGAGGGTTTTTTGAGTGCAAATTGGCAACCAATTTATTATCTTTGTTAAGGTCTCATCATCATACACCCTTAAACATGCATTCTAAACACATAATAAAGCGCATATGAAAAATAATAATGATATGCGGATGGATACTTTACACAATGATCCTAGATCAAATCTCTCACTTTCTCTCTCCCGCTAGCACATGTATTACTTCTACCCGTTACACTACACTTCTAAAGAAACCTCATTTACATTGAGGGGAATATTTGAGAAGAGAATACAAAGAATTATGAGGTAATAAGGCTGGACACGCAGGTCCAATTAATAAATCAAATTTATTACACAATTTCTAAAATTGTCCCACCCATCTAATATCCATCTGATATACATTATTCATGCATCACAACCATGTATTCACACAACCATGTTATCAATTAATCTATTCAAATTAATTAATCTGATAATTAGTGACCATCCAATGTTCAAACAACGATTTGATTTTGTTCGAGTCAAACTCGTTTTTGCGAATAAGTACTCAAAGTACGAATTCTTGAATTAAATTAAACTACATCATTAAATCCAATTTAATATGCATTCAATTCTAATTAACTATTTAATTCCAAATTAAATGTCACACTTTATTTACGAACCTTTACGACTTAAATTCCAAATTTAATCGTTACGGGTCTCAAAGCCCGATAAACGTCCAACGTCAATTTAATTAAAGTCCAATGGGATTTTAATTAATTTCTCGAGGCGTGGACTTTTGGTCAACTCGGGTCAAACCGAATAACCAAAATCCAATCCGGGAGTTACCCCATAAGCCCAGAAATCAATCTTGGCCCATTAGGCCCAATTAAACTTTAAAGGTCCATTTGTTGTATTTGGGCTTTATGGAAGCGGTTTTGGGCCCAATTGGATCCAATCCAATTTTCCTTAACCCAACTTTGTACAACAAAGTCCATTAAGCCTAATAACAACATTTAAGCCCAAATATAATTTCAAGCCCAATTTAATTAAACACAAAAATTTCAAATTTCCCATTTAATTAAACTAAAGTGTATTAACATAATTAATCACCCAAATCAATATTTCCAAAACACAAATTAGGCTAATTAATCATGCTCATTTACATCAATTAGTGTCCAACACAAATTAATCAAAAAATCAAACCCAAATCATGCTTATTGTTCTCGGCAATGGAAGGGAAAATTATGTCCGATTCGGTTTCGATCTGATTAAATCCACAATCGACATTAAATCACATTTCCGATTGATTCCAACTCATCCAATGAATCAAAAAAAAAAAAAAAAACACCAAGAACACATAAGGCATTATTTTCGGCCAAGCTCAAAAAATTGGGAAAATTTGTTCCAAACAAGATTTCTTCAAATTGATCAAATCAATCATCAATAAAAACACATTTAAACACATTCATTCATCCAATTTCACAAATCATGCTCAAACACATTTTTACCCAAATTTTAAGTCATATTCGTATTTCATGCTTTTACTCGCTCTGATACCATTGTTGGATTTTCTAGGTCCCAAGGATCGAATAACAAACATGAAACAAACGTGCGAATACAACGAGGAAGTTGCAGAATACTTACATCGAGCGGTTGAGCGACGCTTTGACGAACAAAAATCTGTTTTGCTCACAGTGGACTGCTCATCGCAGTGCAATGAATTCCTCACTGGTTCGGCCTTCAATCAACAAGAAACCAAGCTCCAAGCTTCGTCATTTGATTCCCGGCTCATGGGTGGACTTCCCTATCACCTTCGCATTGATCCCGGAGTGTGCTAGCACTGTTGTTCTTGCCACAAAAACGCACTGCTTCCCATTTTCTTCACTGTTTTGGCGAACCAGAAACCAGAAGAGAAAACCCTCCATGGGCGTGAGTGAAGAGAGGAAGAGAGGAGCGAATGAATGTTGAATGATTTCCAAAATCAAAGACTAAAAATGATATACCAAAATTGGTATATGTTTCATTTAATTTCTTACACATTTGAGTGTCCAACACTCAAACATCAATTCACATCATTCAAGTTGTCAAGTCACATCACTCAAAGTGACAAGTGATTTGACGCTTGATGTGACTAGCGATTTGACGCTTGATTTGACGTGCCGTACTCGAATTCGAAATGCGAATGCGCTCGCAAATAATATCGGGCTCGGGTTCGCTAATTCCAAATTAACGAATTTTCTGTTGCGTCGTAATTAAATGATTACGCCTAGCGAAATCATTATTCACGTCGCTAACGAATTAATTCTAAATTAATTCGTTCGCCCGAATTAAAATCCAATTTCAATTCCGCGTCGAAATCCAATTTCGTTAAATATATAAAATATATTAATTTATCGATTAATTCCAAATTAATCGTTCTCTCTCTTTAAATGATATTTTATCCCAGATAAAATATATCCGTAATTAATCCCAGATTAATTTTCTCTCTCTTCTAATTAATCCCAGATTAATTAAAAGTGCGAGTCATATGTCATCGGTGAATCTTTGGGAAGCGACCCATGAGATCCCCAGATATGTTGGCAGTAAATTCGGTCATCGGACTATCCGAACACGTAAGTACCTCGTACTACGTTTATACCGAATTACAAGACAAGGTTGGCTTCTAGCAAAACGCCATGCCTCCCCAATTCTCCGGAAATATCCTTACAGGAATAAAGGATCTGTATCAGGCGTAGTATACTTAGTATTACGTATTTCTGTCCAG
This sequence comes from Zanthoxylum bungeanum, assembly GCA_019454045.1. Classification (NCBI taxonomy): domain Eukaryota; kingdom Viridiplantae; phylum Streptophyta; class Magnoliopsida; order Sapindales; family Rutaceae; genus Zanthoxylum; species Zanthoxylum bungeanum. The sequence goes on along the minus strand of SKCR01001568.1, from coordinate 17,725 downwards.
TATCAGATGATCACATGCGAGGCCTGGGGCTGGTACAGTGTCTGCCCCGTACGAAGCATATATCGGATTACGAACAACAAGTCACTTTAATATCGGATAATCATGACCAAGTCATATTATCCCGACGGTTGCAACCTTATTTAGAGAGTCAGTTATGTATCTCTGCGCGATCATCAACTCCATATAACTGGAGTGACACTTTCGTCTTGACATCACACCCAACACACTACGATTCTCGATATACCCAGAATTGGCGTACACGGAAACCGGTTAAAGCCCTGGACGACCTCAACCAAAGTATATTGATTGTCGTATGCATTAGCGGTGCAAGTCTCAGGTTAAGACCAAATACACCTACCCTGATTTCGGACTTCCCTAACACATAGTCATACTACCAATGGAATTCTGAGGGGGTCTTATCCAGAGCGAAGCTGTTCCCGTACCATCGATGAAACACAACCTCCTATTACACCTACATGAGTATCCTATACCCAAATTTATGAGAACTATGATGTTGTGCCCTCACAACGCGCACAAGTGTAATACTAGTCTTTTACGCATTCATCGATGTCCAATCTCGATAATGCTCTGACTAGGGATATTTAATGATTTATCCTTCGTGGATTGATACTGTCTCATATCATTCTCAATCCAGGAACAAATCACAGGGACCTCATATCATTTATATATCTAGGTGATCTAATCACAAATGATAAGAGTGCAATCTCCTTTGTCACATAGTTAATTTGTATAACAACACCATGATCTGTACAAATAGTGACGATATGGGTCATAATTGTCCAACATCATGACCTAGTCATATTATCCCGATAACTGCAGTACATAAGAGTACCAGTTCCGTATCATACGTGATCATTATCTCCATATGATTGAAGTGATACTTCCATCTTGACATCACACCTAATACACTACGATTCTCAGTATACCAGAAGAGGCGTACACAGAACCTGTTAAAGCCCCGGATGACCAAAACCAAAGTATATTGATTGTCGCAAGTATTAGCGATGCAAGTCTCAGGTTAAGACCCAATACACCTACCCTGATTCAGATTCCCATAGACACATAGTCATACTACCAATGGGATTCTGAGGGGTCTATCCAGAGCGAAACTCTTTCTGTACCATCGGTAAACAGAACCTCCTATTACACTTGCATGAGTATCCAAAACCCAAATATATGAGAACTATGACGTTACGCTTCCATAACACACATAAGTGTAATACTAGTCTATTTCGCATTATCGATGTCCAGTCTAGATAATACTACGACTAGAGATATTTAATGATTAAAACTTACATGGATTAATATTGTCTCATATCTCATTAATCTGGTACTAATCATTTGGACTTTTATCATTTATATATCCCGGTAATCCAATTACAAATGATAAAAGAGCAATTTCCTTTCTCACATAGTTAATTTGTACAACAACACTATGTTTTGTACAAATAGTGATGTTATGGGTCATAATTGTCCAACAATCTCCCACTTGGCCTATAGCCAATCACTCAAGTGTCTAACACTCGAACTATGTACGGGTTACTCAAATTTATGCTGAGAAACAGCTTTCGTAAGCGGATTTGCAAGGTTATCATCTGATGCGATTTATTCGATCATCACATCGCCACAATGTATGATCAAACGAATCAGATGAATTAGTTGAAGTACATACTTAGATCATTGATGAGACCGATGTTCTTTAGCCTGTGATGTAGCCTAGCTCAGCTGCTAACAGAACTACTCCTAATCTAATTAGGATTATATAGATTCAAAATGCTTCTTTTGTTGCCTCAGCTGCAGTAATATTCCGCTTTTGTTATTTGTACGGCAACAATATCTTGCTTGGAAGATTTCCAGCTCATTGTTCCGTTATTCAAACTAAATATGTACCCTTATTGTGACTTAAAGTCGTCTTTGTCAGTTTGGAAACTTGCAGTGGTGAACTTAGTCACCTCAAGTTCTCATTCTCTATAACTTAAGAAAGCATCCTTAGTTCGTCTAAGATACTCAATGATGTTCTTTACATCAAGTGACCATCACCTGGATTGGCCTCATATCGTCTACATATGATCAAAGCATATGAGACATCATGTCACATACATTTCAAAACGTATGAACTATGAGAGAGTTATCAGCAGCTTTCTAAATCTATCCTAGTAGATCTTTATTCCTAGAATAAAGCCTGCTTCTCCCAGGTTTACCATGGAGAATTTTAATGAAAGCCAAGCTTTCACCGATTGTATTATGGGAATGTCATCATTATATTGGACAGTCACTGTCAGTGCGCTCCCACTAACCTTCTTATATACACAAGAATATTTACCGTTTTGAATGAAACCATATACCATTATGATCTTATCAAAACGTTAGTTCCAAGAACGCAATATTTGCTTCAATCCATAAATGGATCGATTTAACTTGCAAACCTTGTTTGCTTGTTTTGGTACAATAAAACCGTCAGGATGTTGATAAACATCCTCCAAAAGGTTTACGTTAAGGAAAGCAGTTTTGACGTCCATGTGCCATATTTCATAAATGAAATATGCAGCATTAGCAAGCATTATCCAAATGGATTTAATCATGGCAATAGATAAAAGGTTTTGTCGTAGTCGACACTATGTCATTGACGATACCCTTTTTGTACAAGCCTAGCTATGTACATTTATATGTTGCCATCCATGTATGTCTTCCTTGAAGACACATATAGTACCAATAGGCACAATGCCTTCTGGTACATCAACCAGTGTCCAAACTTGGTTGTATACATAGAATCCATTTCGGACTTCATGGCACTTTGCCATAAAAGAAGTCGATACCTTGTATCACTTCCTCATACGTAGCCGGTTCATCTTCCTCAATAAGATTGATATCTACATGAGATGAGATCAGAAACCCATAGCTCCTAGGTTATTTCTAACTCTCGACCTACCTACGCGGTTATTGTGTATTCGAAGATTATTGGTACAGTTTCATCCCTGATAAACTGTTGATGTTCTGTGAGGACTTGGTTCCTGAAACAGTATTACTCCAATTTTCATCGAGTTTTACTTTCCTCCCACTTACCACTGCATATATGAATTCCTCTTAGGAAAATCGCATGGAGAGCAACAATTACATTGTTCTCTTGTGAGTTGTATAAGTAATATACTTTGGTTTCCCTAGGACAACCCACAAATAGGCACTTATCCGATTTGGGTTATAGTTTGGTATCATCCAAACATAAGCCCAACATTCCCAAATCTTCAGGAATGAGAAACTCGGTTTCTTTCCAGTTCATATCTAATACGAAGTCTGTCTAACAGATTTTCATGGAACCTTATTCAAAATAAGTATTGCACTGTTTAATGCATATTGTAGGCATTGCATTTTCGCATGTGAAACCCGATGATGAGTCTCAGTTGGAGGCACTACCTTTTTAGCTAAGGATATTGCGGGAAACGGAGGTCGGAAGGGGAAATTCGAAATAAGTACGTCATCAAGTTCATTTCACAAGCTCACTGTCTTCGTTAGTGCTGCGTTCGTTACTTCGTTCGAACGTCAGGCAGATTGCGGACGTTCGTGTAGCATTCGAATTTATCATTGCTCTTTGAATTTTTGGGTTTTCTCATATTCTCCTTATATTGGGCTCTTTCTCATCATTCTCCTTTTAGTCCTAGTAATACTTAAGATTTTTCTTTTGGGACCCTCATTTTTACTTTCACAACCCAGGAACAAATTTTCTCTGAAATCCATTACAAAATCTCCACTACTACTTAGGACTGACAAGGTCGAGTTCAGACCAAATTTTTTTAAAAAATATATTTTTTTATTAATAAAATTTATTTTTAAAATTTTTTAATACTTAAAAATGATAAAAAAAAAACTTTAAGAATTTCAATATTTTTTAGATTGTACATTAAAAATTTAATTATTAATTCATGTATTTATAATTTAAAAATATGTTTTTTTATTAATAAAAATCAGAATTGATTATGGATTTTTTTACCTAAACCCAATCCAAGCCCGAATCTTAAAAAATATCTTAGATATATATTTAATCGGGTCGGACTGATCTGAAGCTAAAAAAGAAACAACAAAACAAAACAAAAAATTGCACGTGAGGATCCACTAACCACTATGTGATAGTGAGATGATGCAATGATTATGCCTCCCCATGTCCGCTGCATATAAATCTGATAAAATGGTAGAATGTTGTACATTCCAATCAATCTTTATGGTCCTTAGGTTTATTTTATTTTATTTTTATGATAATTTTTTTAATTATATTGCAATTTACTAATATAATATAAAGTTTACCAAATCCAAAATATACTAAGGGTCCATCTAAAACATTCCCCCCACAATAGATGTGGCCCCAAATAGGCGAAAATTATATTATGTTTCGAGTGTATATCTCATCTCTTTCACAACAGCTGGGCCCCACACAGCTGTGAGAGAGATGACATATACACCCGAAACATGATATACTATCTCCCAAATAGGGATGGCAAAATTCGGATCAGGAAGAATTTTTGTTAGTTCAGGTTCGGTTCCGGATCGGGATAAATATACAGGGTCCGGACCAGGGTCTATCCGGTCCGGATCCGAATACCCGGTTTATTTATTTTTTTTAAATTTTTAATTGTATTATTTTATATTTATATTTGGATTTTGTCAATTTTATTAGTTTTATTTCAATTCTTTTATAATTTTTAATTATATTCTATTATATTTTTTTATACATATGCATATTATTTTATATTTTTCATTATATTTTAATTTATTGTATTTATTTTTTATTATTTTTTCCGGACCCGTGCGATCCCAGATCCGGATCCGAATTTTTAAGATTCGGGTCCGAATTTTTTAATCCCGAATCCGAATCCGGGTCTGCTTGCCATGCCCAGCTCCAAAGGCACACACAACCACATATTGTCACAAAGAGCGAAGCTACAACAAGCTCAACAAAAGCTCATGTAGAAATTTAATTTCTTTCATTATAACTTTAACAGCTAAAATAAATATTTTTATAAATTGACTGCGTAAATTTGCTATTGTTTGATTATTTAAATTTTTATTTGTAATTCTGCCTGATTATCATCGTACAAAACTAAAAAGGGGAAAAAAATCTGAATACATATTATTCTAGTTAGGGGTGACCCCCGGGACACAAGTAGCTAGCTAGGACTTGGGCTCCTAAATTTAGGCCAAAATTAGAAACTTCAAATTTAAGAAAAGTTAATACCTATTGTAGTAAGAAAGTCAAAAAATATATCTTTTACCAACAGGAGGCCATATATTTTTAAAAACTCATATAAGATTCCCTTGAACTCAGGGTTGTCCCTCATTCTTGTGTGCAAAGGCATGTACACGAGATACTTGGATCTTCTCTTCTCTTATGCTACAACAATAATTAACATAATTCATCGTGTTAAGCCCGAGTAGCACACAAAATATCTCCAATAAATTAGGGGTGAGCAAAATCTGTTGGAGTTTGTGTTTTGAACGCCAATCCGAATAATGTATTATTATATTTTATTATTTATTAAAAAGATAACTACATATTCATTTCAGTTTATGACACCGACCTTAGAATAGTCACATAATAATATTGGATACTGGGTGTTATCCATCATTGGGATATTATTACTAGTATAAACTATTCTTAAAGTATATATTCATAATCGTTGGTTTTGGAATACAGTCGGATTCATATAACCTAGAAGACTAGCACTTGTCGGATATTGGAATTGGAGTTCTAATGGTCTAACCCAATGGATTATGAGCAAGAGAAACTCTTATAAACATATGAGTATTCGTTGGAGCGAATACTTAATGACTCACGGATGTTTCCTAATAGTTGGTAGTACACACCATTGTAAATACGAATCTCCTCGAGTTGAGTAGCGTATATGATCATATGATCATAAAATATCATTAATTTTGTGTGTGATCCTCCACACTTTGACGCCATATATGTAGACACCTTTCATGGTATGACTGCTAGATGTTCGTCGAGTGTGGACCGATGTACTCAATAATCAGTGCGTATCAAGATAGAATCTGTCAGTATGTATGTGTACCATAAGATATTTATGTATCCATGTTTATAAGTCAAGATTCTTAAGACTTTGACCAAAGCTAATCACCTAGGGTTGATCACATATACATCATAAATAGTTTTTTGATTAGTTATAAAAAATCGTGGACATGTCGACAATATGAGATGTGCGCCTTGGAAACTTGACGGTATAATCTATGTTTCCTAAGCACAACTCGAATAGTCTATGACGACAAGATTGTTAAACTTATGTGTTGACCTCGATTTTTATAGTTCAGAAAGGTCGTTCGTGTTCTTCATAATTTTGGAGGTGGCTGAATTGTTTACATATGAGACAAACGTGTCTAAGCTTAGAGAGTTTCAAAATATGAAATGTACTCGTTGAATACTCGGGTAGCCAATCATGATTGATAATAAATAATATTTGATAATATAATTATCAATCAAAATAATTGAGTATTATTCGATAACACTAATTATTTACTAGATCAATTGAGATTAATTATATTAATCCAAAATTATAATCAGAGTTTTGTTATAATTTCATATATATCTCTAAAATTGAAGAATATTTTGGTAATTATAAAATATGTAATAATAAGTGTATATCACTTGATTAATTTGATTAATCAAGTAGTTAGACAAAAATGATAAGATTGCACCTAATATGTATATTTAGACAAACATATATAATGTCACGTTAGCATAGGTACCTTTAGTCAACTTAGGCGGTTGCCTATGATCTTATCTCAAATATAAAAGCTCATAAAATATTATGTTTATGCATTGAAGTGTATTAAAAAAATTTAATTAATTTTTATTTAAAAGAAGATATTTTTCTAATTAATTAATTATAAAATAAAATTATAAATTATAAATTATTATATTTTAATAAATATTTACCTTGATGTAAATTTTTTTATCACCGCACCTGCACGTTAGTTATACAAAATAAACAAGGGAAGTGATGGTAATGGTGGGGACTATGTAATATTGTTGTAGTAGTAAATGACATTATGACTTATGAGACAAGAAAAATATTCACCATTAACCAAATGCCAAAAACGCAAAAACAGTTGATGATCTTTTTCGTGTGAAGTGAAACCCATCTGTGACATTCTGATTCCATTTGGACATTACACACAGCTAAGTTTTGTTTTGCTAGCTCTACTATACTCTGCTGCCAGTAATATTCTGAACAAAACCAGACCAAAAGCACTACAAAATTGGAATCATCATCATCATCAATCGTCACAAACTGACATATATACCCCCTAAACTCTCCATTTTCCTATTTTTAGGGTTCAAGTAAGTACACAAAACACACACCATCATTACACGACGCATAAAAAAAAAAAAAAAAAACACACCCAGCTGTAATTTAATTCAAAGATACCTGTGTTCATCAGAGTCTTCTCAGCTTAGGTTGTGGTCTTGTGCCTCAAATACTTTTTTTAGATACACAGTTATTAATTTCATGTAATTCGCTTAAGACCGCTTAAATCTCAGAGCTGAGCTGGCCCTAGTGTTCTTAACAAGGTTATAGATATTGGTTTCTTCGTCTCTTACCACTCCCAGAAGAAGACTCATCACTAGAAGTATTCTCCATCACTGCTTTCAATGCTTCATGGATTGAGCTTAAACAATATTGCTGCTGCTGCTGCTCACTATCAATGCTACTTGAATCTTCTTCTCCAGTGATGAACAGAACGTTCTTTACACGTCCACCGAGTGTTGTGATTTCAGCTTTTAGAGTTCTCAAACGCAAGGCTTTCAAGTGCTTTACAAGGTCAGATAAGAGATCAGCCCTATCTTCGCAACAAAGTGAGGCTTTGATCACAAACTTCCCATCCTCAATACCCGATGCATCGACGGTCAGCTCATCCATTTCTGTCGGCACCGGACTTGTTTCCGCTATCAATGTAGTCTGTCGTTTTAGCTCTTTCACATGTTGGATTACTTCAGCTAGCAATGAAGCTTTATCCGTCTGTGTCGGTGTATATATATCAAAAATAAAAAAACCAAAACATATCAGTTTCATTAATTTTGTTGTTGTAACAGCCAGAGCCCAAAATATAAGTAAATGATATAAAACCCGTCACAAATTTGCAACTCAAAATGCATCTCCTTGATAGGAGAACCCATGACCTATAAACTAGTAACTCCCTCGCTGGCGGTGCGGCTTCATTTAAATCATCTAATGCATGTGACAAGAATGGATTATGTTTACTTATCCGGCAAGAAATTTCAATGGAAGCTTTTGAACTGCTGGTTGATTCCTCTTTATCATATCATTTGAACTACATCAACGATTATGTCTTATGGGTTTTTTCCTCAAAATCTCTCTCCCGGAACTACCACTAGATGATTCTGAAGAACAAACCAAAAGCCAAAACAAGGTTTTTTTGTTTTGTTTTTCTTAAAGATGCCAAAAAAAAAAAAAGAGAAAAAAGAAAAGAAATGTTTTGTTCTTAGATTGCATATTAGAAAGATCTACAGAGATCTTTGAATGCAAAAAAGAAAAAAAAAAGATTACTATAATTAATAATAATACTAAACAAATAGGGCACAAAAAAGGCATATATATATGAAACCCCTTATACACAATACATACCATGTCGTACGCGTGAGGATATATAAGGTTTTTTTTTTTCAATTTATTTATTTATTTTCTTAAATTTGTTGATCTTAGAATGGATACTTACTTTAGTTGTGCTGGGGAGTAAGCTGCGAAGCTTGGAAAGATGGCTGTTAATTCTCTCTCTCCTCCTCCTCTCAGCTTCACTGTGGTTTTTAGAGGCAGCAAGAGCCTTAGCATCCATGATTTCTTGAGCAGTACTAATTTTGTTCAATTCAGCTTGTAGCCCAAAGGGAGCTGAACTGGGTTGTTGATGAATCAATATTGGTCCAAGTGTGTCAGAAATGATCTTCAGATGATCATCATGAGTTGATGAACCATCATCATAAGCAAACTGTAGGGTGCTAGGTGCCGCCCTTCTGTTGATCAGACTCCCATATGATGTTGTTGTTGTTGGAAGAAATGGGTCGTGTAGTTCACGAATCGGGTTGATAGAGTGAACCTGGGTGAAAGACCATGGTAGTATTGGTGAAACCTCAGGGATATGAATACTTTGCTGCTGCTGATGCATCTGTACTCGTTGATTGTGAACACAGACCTTTAACTTCTTTCTTACTTCAAAAGCACATCCTTAGATAATGTTACATAAGAAGAAAATGGACTGATTTTTCAGTGCTCTCTAGTGGTGGTAAAGGCTTTAGACTCTACTTGTGAATAATGATCATTCAATATCTCTTTCACTTACATGGGGTAGGTATTTTTTGCTGCCACGCCTTTGTGGGGGTGACGAGGATGACCTTTTTTATTGCTGATGGGTGATTGAATCGGTAATTTTAAAAAATTAATGAATTATTGATTTCACTAGTTGAATTGGTAAAATTAGATAATATCATAAATAATTTTAAATTATTAAATTTTAATTTTTAAGTTAGTTTTTCATTTGATTGGTTCACAAAAAATATGTGTGGGAATTAATGTTTTTTTTTTTTTTTTAAGTTTTTTGGCCTAACATATAGTGAAGTTCTGTATTTATATTTTATTTGCATAAAATAAGATGATTTTGTTGGTTAAAAGTGTATAATTATAGAAACAGTGGGGGGAGAGAGAGAAAGAGAGCGCGGAGGAATGGAAGCACAAAAACAAACACAGTGAACACAAAACACACAGATTGTCGACCGACCAAAGGACAAAAAAAGGGCTGATACTATCCATCAACAATGATAAAAGCCTTGGCTAGTTAAAACAAACCCACACCTTTTCTTCTTATATAGTGTATTAGTATTAGAAATAGCCCTAGCTAGGTCAAGCACAAGCTGAAGTTCGATCCCCACGTTCTTCCACACTCTTTGCTATTTCTAAGCCCCTCTTTCTGCTTCCCCAAGACTGTAATCATTGTGTCTCGGGACACATTCCACTCCTCCGAGTTCTATTTGATATTGTGATCGAAAAATATAATTATCAAACGGTTATTTATAAATGATCTTAATAATTTTAATTTATACTTCGAAAAATAATTTTAATCTTCATTTTGAATATTTTAGTGGTGAATAAAATTTACAAATTTTAACTTTTACAAAACTCTATTTGAAAAGAAATCATGATTAATAATTTTAATATTTTATCATTAATCAAACACTTAAAAATTTTGTTTTAACCAAAACATAATTTTATCATCTCACTATAAATCAAACCACAATACTAAATAGGGCTCTCTATCTCCCTTTTCATCTCCATTCCCTTCTAAACTTAAATTTGATGTTAAGATGAGATTTAAATTTTTTTTTTTTTTTATCAATTTTAATCGGTAATTACTGAATAAGAATTTATATATATAATTAAATCTTAACCGTTTATTATTATTATTATTATTAATTCAACTCAATAATAAAACCCATAAATCAAATTTGACTAAGTAATTTTCCCAACAACCTGATTGTTTTTTTCCCTATTTGGGGTTGATTTGTGATTATAAGAAGGTGAAGGCATGTGGTTTCAGGTTAGACTCTTTAGAACTGACAAATATCAAGAAGCCTTTTTTTTTTTTTTTTTTGGTTTGGACCACAACAAATATCAAGAAGCTAAGGCTATGAAATTATAGATGTCTCAAAATCACTTTTGGCTCGGTAACCCGGGTTTCTAATAACTGTTACTTTATTTTTATTATTATTTTTACCTTATCTTTATCCTATGCCACTAGCTATAGATTTTGCGGAATTGGCTGGCTAGTTAGAACTAAAGAGGTTTAATACCTCCTGATGACTCGTGATGTGTTATGGTGAAAAGGTCAAAAGGGTGAATACGGTTGGACAAAAATCCTAAATCCTCATTTTGTCTAGTTTGATAAATCATTTTGAATAAAAATTTAAATTGAGATTCGAGATGGTTTTTGTCTTGAATAAAAAAATATGTCAAAATTCGGAAAAAAAAAATATCCAAAATCTCAAAATTTGATATAAAAAGTTTTGAAGTTCAATCGAGACCTGTATCATTTGGCCTGAAATCTGGGACAAATTTTCTCGATTTGAACCAGTCAGGATTCGCGATGACGTTTTATCTCGAATCATAATCAAGAAAATATGAGAGATGCGAGATCAGACGGAGACATAATATCCTAATTATCATCCTTAGAGGTGAGTGTGCTGTCCGGATCGGATCCTAGCTCATTCGATTAGGACTTGGGTCTTTAATTTGGTCCATCTTTCTTCGGCACAGATGCATTTTGTGCGACTCAAAAGGTCTTGATCTCTCAATAGTTATTTTCTTGAGCACAAATGGAATTAGCATTGATAAATTATTGATTAGTTCTGTAAAAACAGCTTGGTTAACAAAAGTAAAACAAAAATCACTAAACCAACTAATCTCTTTTTATTTTGCTACATTACTACTAAAATTTTACCACAGAGCCATTTAAATAAATTAAATATGACGCAAGACGGATATCTGAGCTTAAAATTACTACGTTCTACTATATGAACTAAAATCATTAAATACCAAAAAATAACAAGCACATTTGCATTGTCTCCCATGGTTTTGTATGTGCAGATCATGCTTTTGCGTGTGGAGTGTTGAAGAAAATATCTTACGTCGATTATAAAATTGTTCTTGATTTATGAATAAAAGCTCAAGACAACAACTCTCAATTCTCAAGTTAATTTTTGAGTTGAGTTAATCTTATAAATAATATACTAGGAAACTTTGAGAAGTGAACTTATTATAATTTCTTATGGAGTGATACTTTATAGCGAAAATTATTTAGAATTGTCAATAATTTCAAGAAATTACAAGAAAATATTTAAATACATTTATAATTTAATTGATGCCTATTAAATTTTTATTTGAATTTTTCATTGCTGCTATAACAGAATGGATATATAGATTTTTTAGGTTAACAGCTCGAGATCCTATTCCGAAAATTTTTAGACTTATCCTGTGAGTATAATTTGAGAAACTTTTTGGAATACATCGATGAAAATATTTTATTAAAATTCAAGTGGGTGATTGTTAGTTTTAATAAATTTTAATATTTTAAGGAGTTACAAGGAGTTAATTTTTGGAGAAGTTAAAAATCAAATTGTTATAATTATTTAAGTTACAAAATTCTATAATTAATAGGTTTTCTTACAGTAATATGAGTTTCAATTTAAAGAAAAAAACTCAAACAATCTGGCCCACTACTTTATCGACATGGTCCCGGTCAGTGCGCGCGACTCGGACAATGGACACTTGATAAATATTTTCAAAACTCATATTAATGTAAGAAAACCTATTAATTGTAGAATTTTGTAACTTAAACAATTATAACAATTTGATTTTTAACTTCTCCCAAAGTTAACTCCTTCAAATATTAAAATTAATATTAAAATTCATTAAAACTAACAATCACCCACTTTAATTTTAATAAATATTTTCATCGAGCAATGTATTCCAAAAAGTTTCTCAAATTATACTCATAGGATAAGTCTAAAAAATTATAAATGTATTTTAAATAATTTTAAACCATCATATTAATGTAAGAAAACCTATTAATTGTAGAATTTTGTAACTCAATTATAACAATTTAATTTTTAACTTCTCCCAAAATTAACTCCTTCTAACTCCTTAAAATATTAAAATTCATTAAAACTAACAATCACTCACTTGAATTTTAATAAATATTTTCATCGAGCAATGTATTCCAAAAAGTTTCTCAAATTATACTCACATGATAAGTCTAAAAAATTTAGGAATAGGATCTCAAACTGTTAATCTCAAAAATTTATATATCCATTCCATTCTAGCAACAATGAAAAATTCAAATAAAAAATTAATAGCCATCAATTGAATTATAAATGTATTTAAATATTTTCTTGTACCTTCTTGAAATTCTTGACAATTCTAAATAATTTTCGCTATAAAATATCAACCCTCTCATCATTGTCTATTTTATAAGTTTATCAGCCTCATCAACCTTATCATCTCAATCTACTCCCTTAAAATTCATTTTCATGCATAATTTACTTACAATTGTATCATAAGAACAGTAACAAATATAACAAAAGTAAACATGGCAGATCGATTCGTCTTAAAATTGTTAGAACAATATGAAAAATAAAAATGATATTACCGTTCACCACGAATATATATAAAAATGAAGTTGAGTTGAGTCGCGGACTAAGTCGCTCTCTTTAAGACGTTTCGCGGCTCTGCCAGAATTTGTGCTAGCAGTATATCAGTCTCGCCGTCCCCAAGATAAAACAAGCCTAGAAAAACACTGTCTCAATTGATTTTGCATAAAATCGATTGGTATATGCATACCCAAAAATATTATTTGCTCGGTAGCTGAAGGAAACAAGAATCCTTTTAGAAATAGCTTCTTAGACTTTTGCAATTGCACCAACATAGTCAGTGAGTCCAACATAAAGAACGAGATATGATGCAATGGGTTAACTAATGAGGATGAGTTATTTAAAAACTGTTTCATTTAAAATGTGTCACAAAATATATATATCTTTAAACTAATTTTCTCCAAAAAGATAGATATATATAACCTGCACCCGTCCCGAACCGATCGACGGACGTTGGCGGCGGCGGCGCGCGTGTGGTGAACCACCATAAGCCTAGCTCCTCACTCTTCCACAAAAGTGGGTACCCCTTGGGGCCCAAACCCAACTCACTACACAACACCATATAAACAACAAAATTGGTGTGTAGCTTTCCAATATGAGACTCCCTAATAATTGTGGTCTTTTATAACATCGCTATCTATTTTAAAAGCTTGTAACTCCAAATTGATTTTTTTTGTAACAACACATTTAAATTTCAAAATATATAACTCATTTATTCAAATTCATATTTACAACAATCCCCAATTTGAATTTTAATAAAATATTTTCATCGAACAATATAATATAAGGTCGTGCATAAATAAATGTGTCTATCGACTTGAACCTTTACATATTGTTGACGATTCAGATTATACTAGAGTAACTCGTAGTTTTGAACTCTATCTCTGACAACGTTACACACACAAACCTTTCATGGTGAAATCAAAAAGCCCATACATTACGGTTGTGCACGTATATCCCAATATAATGAATGCTCTATAAATTTTTACCCAAAGTTCATAAGAAGCGGTCTCACTTCTACATTCACATAAGTGTGTCTATCAAGAGTACTCATGTAGCTAGGTACTGTAGGGGTTTTGGGCAATGGGGCGCAACGGAAGCGCGGGTTCGGGCGAAATCGTATTTTAAAATTTTTTCAAAATACCAAATAAATTATTCAATATCTAATATGAATAATTTATTCATATTTCACCTAAACCTATTTATTTAATAACAAATATTAACATAAACATGTTGAAAACTCGCGAAACTTTTACGAAAATCGTTTTTTCATAAAATTGCCTAAAACGCATTTTTGACCGACCGACCACCTGACACTTATGGAAACACTGCCTATGTCAGCTCCAATGGTGTCGGGGCAGTTCATGGGCTGCCTGGAAACTGCCCAAGTCATCTCCAATGGTGTCGGGGCAGTTCATGGGCTGCCCGAACAGTGACAGACTCACTGTTTGGACAGCCGTCACCCAGTTGGCTCGAAATCCACCCGGTAACGCCGTTTTCGCTTATTTCAAGTCGGAAACACTTTCCGGCAATTGTGCCAACTCCCAAAACACATCAATTACATTCGTATGAAATCAAAAACATCACATAATTTCAAGTTTTAACAGGTCTGACCAGAAAAACGAAATTACCTAAATTATCATGCTTTAATCCAATTTTGCACAAGATTAATCAAATTAATCCAATACCAATTGAGTCCCACCACATATGAACAACCCAAGAATAATTTTACGCTATTTAGAGTGGATCAACAACTCTAGAATGACAATAAAAATGTCCAACAATAATTTGAACAAATTGGATACAAATTACATTAATTTCATCCAATAAACACTTCACACATGCTTAATCTTCCATCTCCATTCACCACAACCAAAAGCCCCAAATTAAAGAAACAAAGGAACCCTAGAATCATATTAATAACTCAAGAAAACAAGAAACAAATTTTCAAGCTCAAGAAAATTTAGGATTACCTTTAATCTTCAATTTCCCAAGCATTTTCTTTGAGTTTTCCTTTGTTTTCTCCTTGGTTTTGATCAAACAAAGCCTAAGGTATATGCTTTTAAGGGTTTCGGCTGCTGTTGTTCAAAGAAAGCAAATGGAGAAATTCACTTTTTAAAAACCAGAGGAGATGTCCGACTATATCAATGATTATAGGCATTTTTTTGTCCTTTATTAATCTAATCAAAATAAATTAAATATACTTTATAATATCCAATCAAATTTGGACACAAATAAAGTGTATTTAATACATGTCATTTGGTCCAATTAAATCTCACCATGTATTATTCAATTAATAATAAATGGATAAGACTTTAATTTGAATTATTTAATTATTTAACTATTAAATAATTAAACAATTAATTTACTCACGTATATGTATTTTTATTTCCATTAAATAATAAATACATATATTAATGGCATGTGTCAAAATCTCATTTGACGAATAATTAATGTGTATATAATCGTATTATGTAGCAAATACAAATACACAATAATTATTAGCGGACAAAATCTCGTAATGCATGTGTTATCGTTTAAAACCGATTAAACGATCCGAATTAACTCATTTAATCCGGTGAAGTATTATGAATAATCCGTATTATTCATATCGCGTTGCCCAAGTTCTCAACAGTACACTTCATATTGTGGGACTCTCTAAGTTTAGGTTTATCCGTCACGAAATCCAATTTTGTGTCCATAATCCACCCACTCATAAATTATGATGACCACGGATAATCTCGCTAAACTATGCAAGTCGAGGTCATTGCATACATATAATCCCTCCGTCACAGGCCATCCGTGTTAAACTTGGGATATAGATCAGAACGTCATATCTGTTCGGTATGATACAGTTGACTTTCAATTTACGATCTCTAAATAACACTCGGAATTGATTTCCGAAGTTATACCACGACCATGGATTTACTAGATCATAAACACATGCTGGATGCCTATGCCCTGTACACAGGACTGACGGATCCTATCTTTATACGCACAGGATATCATGAGCATCAGTCCCACCCAACGAACAGACGGAGGTCTGATCATGGCTAGATCGTTGACGTGACTGCCATCAAAGTGTGGAGGATAGCTCATATATCCACGGTGGTATCTCAAGTCGAAGGACCATTATGCTCGCTCAACTCGAGAAGGTTCTTATTGACGTTGGTGTACCATCTATCAGGAAACCTTCAGTGAGTCGTTCAGTGTCTTATCAAATAAACACCTACATGTCTATATGAGTCTCCCAAGAGTCATGGTTCACTGGGATAAACCATTAGACCAAGTCACGATATACGACATATACTAGTCTTAGCGGATTTTACTAACCTACCCGTGTTAGTAAATCTTGACTAGAAACTTTATTTAAGGATGTACATCTTATGTGTGCTTCCCAATGTCAATTACAAACTACGTTGTAACTGCGCACTATATGTAAATCCTAGGGTCTTTGTCTAATATACACTTATCACTGAACCAGATTCAGTTTCCATCTAATCGTAATCAGATATCTAATCGCAATTAGATCGAATAAGCGTATAAAAGACAAGTGTGCTACCAATTAAAATAGTAATATTATGGAAAATAGAACTGCTTGTATTTATGAATCAGACATAAATATGATCCGGATTGGCACTCGGAGCACCAACCCTAACAATTTCTCCCGCTTGCTCTAGTGCCAATCCATGGTATCATATACACATCTCAATGTGTATCGCATACTCATGGCCCTCAAGAGCTCACCAGCACTCAAGAGATAGGTAAAAAACAAGTAAGCCTGCTTTAACAAATCGAGTATGTCCAACAAACCCAACCGTTTTCCTAATCCAGCATCATTCATATTGTGGGACACAGGAACTGGACGACGTATGATGTTCCAGGCTCGCGGCCTGGTTGGGAGTACGGAATAGTCCGGGGGACTAAACTGGAGAATAATGGAGTCGCCACCTGGTGTGAACCAGGAAAATGAGATTTAAGGCCACACTCACCCCTCGCAAGGGAAGACCTCAAACCGTTGGGTTCGGAATGGTCCCTTACTTATGTCACATGTATGAAAGGATTTATGTAATAATTTAATCAAGTTTAAGTAACACTTATTTCCAAGAGTATCATGCTTCTAAATTCAAGTGCATACATCAACAAGTTCATCTAAATATACATGTAACACATATCCGAATTTGCATACAACCTATTAGTATGTGATCTATGTCTCAATTTGCATACATAAAGATTAACATACGGCAAGCATACAAGTTAATAAACACATATACTCATACATGTGGGGAATACAGATGAACGACACCTACACAATCTTGCATAATGCATAGAAACAATCAGGTTTATCATACGAAGGAATAGCTACTAGGGACAATTATGTACGAAATCTGATGAAAATAACTCAGTTCAGTGGGTGCGCATTCGCGTAGCGTTCGAGAACTCGTTCGAACGTAAACAGAAGGTTCGCGTTCGTATAACGTT